>PVJL010008889.1:0-62472 GCA_004026885.1 Lyroderma lyra
CCCGGGACCGGGGTCAGCAGATGGGGCGGGGCGGAGAGCCGGAATGGGAGGGGCTCAGTGGCGGGGCCAAGGGCCCGGGGCGGAGGCTTGGGGCCGCCCGCAGGATATACCTAGGGCGGGGGCGGGGTCAGAGGCGGGCCTGACCTTTAACCCCAGGGTCAGGGCCTGGAGATTGGGCGCGGCCTAGGGCCGAGGTGGGAGGTGGTGTGGCTCAGGGGCGGGGCCAAGGGTCAGGGGCGGAGGCTCGGCCAAGTGAGCGGGTCAGGAGGCGGGGGCTGGGTTCCTACCCCCGAGGACCAGGGGCCGGAGATCCGGCAGGGCCGAAGGCCAGGTTCAGAAATGGAGGCTCAGAGGCGTGGCCAAGGGCCCGCGGCGGAGGCAAAGGCGGGGCCTAGGGCGAAAGAAGGCGGTTCTGGGGTGGAGCCTACGGCTGGGGGCGGGGCGAAAAGTGGGGCCAGGCTTCCGCCTGAATGGCCAGAGCTGGGGAGTAGCAGGGAGCTGAGGTGGGCGGTGGGGAGGCTCGGGGCTGTGGCTCCAGACACGAGGGCTGCGTCGGAGGTGGGACCCAGCACAGGGGCGGAGGCCTGGGGCGGGGCCTAGAACCGGGGCCGAGGCTCTGCATGGAGGGCCAGGGCCTGGAGGCATGACGTGGCCGGAGGCAGGGTCAGGTGGCGGCTGGGAGCCGGGGGCGGGGCCTAGGGCAGGAGGCGGGGAGGGGGCGGGCGTGGGTGGGCCGGAAAAATCGAGCCCCTAGGCCGGCCCCTCCAGCGGACGCCCCCTCCCGCAGATCCCCCCCGTCACGGTCCCGCACTCCGTCCGCGACCCCAGTCCCGAGCCCTTGCCAGTCTCCCGCGTGCCCGTCTAGAGAAAGGCCGGTGGGTGGCGGTGATCGAGGCCCTCGCCTCCTTCGGGGCCGCCCGAGCGGAAGACGTGCGGCGGCGCGTGACCGCCGGACCTGCTGCCGGGGGCGCGCAGGGCGCACCGGGCGTGGGGGGCTGGGGCTGCGTGCAGGAGGGCCCCTCCACCGGGGCCGCGCTTCCCTTCCGAAGGGCCTGACCCTCGTCCCCACCTCCCCGCCGTCTGCCCGGTCGGGGTGTCCAGACTAGGGCAACGCCCAGTGGCCTCGGTTTCGGCCCTCACGATAACAAAACGAAAACAAAAAACGCCGCCACCCGACCACACCTCCGCTCCTGAGGGACTCCCTGTCACCTCGGCAAGTTTCGAGAGGAAGGCGGGTAGCGCGAGATTTCCTGCGGGGTTAGCGGGGCAGGGCAGCAGGAAGGCGAGCGGCCGGTCACGCGAGGGTGTGGGCCGACGTCATCTGCGTCGCGTGAGCGCGCCTCCTGACCCTTTGCAAAGGGGAAAAAGGGAAGGCGAGGTCTTGTGCCGTGCTCGTGTGCCCGAAGCTCGGCCAGGTGGTACACGTGACAGTACCGCGTAAATGCTGCGCGAAAACCGCCTCGCAGGTCAAGACCGAGCCTACCCCTTAGCATACATGCCGCCGTTTACAGTAAAAACGAGAAAAATGGTCGTGTTTTAGGGTTACACCAGTAGGTTAGTTGCTGATTGCTAAAACCACCCCTGGGCCTTCCCTTCAGTCCTATGCCTTTAATAAACCACACAATTGCAAGTGCAGGGACAGACCAAACCAAAAGCGTTATGGAAGGTTTTGGCCAAATTACTACTGCCTCTCGCTTTACAGCGCGGTACGGAAAAACCTGGCGTTCCCCTGCTCACTTGTTCATCGTTAGCATTACATCATGGACTCAGAATTTCACAGCGGGAAGACAAAAAAGAGATAACTCGAGAAAAGGCGAATCTAAGATTTAAAGGAGTTGTTGCTTGCTCCCAGAGCCTGGTCTTGTATTAAAAAGTCAATCAACCTATCATGTCACACCTAATCCTGATCTCTTTTATGTCCTGATCTGGGGAATGCTGGACTGCCAATAACAGCTTCTGCCAAGTTCTCAAAATGTTAACAATTTTTAATGCTTATTTTAACAAAATTGGACTTTGTACATAGGTATTTTGATTCCTGGTCATAAAAAGCAAATAAATATAACGTGTAAAATATAGCGATACTAAAAAGACTGATACCAGAAGCTACTTAAAAGGAAACAAGGTGTCTATTAATAACTGGACTATAAAATTGAAAAAAAACCAACCCAATTTGGTCCAGGCTAAAGATTTTTAATATATAAAGGATTGAGCAATATGGTTCCAAGTTATAATGCAATAATTTATTATTCTCTGAATCTAAAAATGAAACAAGAAGTAAAAACAACAGTAATACAAAATTTTACAAGTTGGGAAGAAAATTAGTTTTTAAATATTCAAGTAATGAGGTCTACATAATTACAGTGTTTATCTCAGTTACTTAAACTACTGATAATTGTAAATGGTTATGATAATTGTCTGATACCATAAAGGAAACAACTGCGTTTTAATATTGATGTATTATTGGACAATAAATGTGTAGCTTTTTAAGCAAACACTGCTTAGTCTATATTTGCAGTGTTCCCTGATCCGTATCTTGGACTAATTAAGATGTTTCTCTTTTAAACAAATACAGCGAATTCTGAAGTCTGTGCCTCCCTAAGACAGAAGTCCTTTTGAAGTTCAAGGCAATGCCACTCGGGTTACCGTCTGCACCTCCTCCCACCCTCCTGCCAGATCCCTGTCCCCTCATTCTCGTCTCAGCACACTGGCCAGGACGACCCCCTAAAACCTCAGCTGGAACCAGTCATGCCTCTGCTCAGAACCTTCTGAAGGCTTCCCATCTCAACTGGACTAAAAACCAAAACCCTAAGGCGGCTTACAAGGCTGTGGGGGTTTGCCGCCACCCTGCTGCCCCCGCCCTGCTACTCGGGATGGGCCCCGCTCTGTGGGCTCCGCCATGCCGGCGCCTGCTGCTTGGGTGTGGGACTGGACGTTCTCGCCCGGGACAGTAACTCCCACAGCGTGCACCTGTTAGTGTCCTCCCATCGTACATCTCCACCTCCTTCCAGTATTTTCTCAAGCACCACCCATCCATGCTGCCCTCCCATGCCACCTGCACATTATTACTGCACCTCTTTTGGACATGATTTTGATCATCACTCTGTTTTAGTTCCCCTGAAGACCCATTACCATCTTGTATGCTATGAATTTTATCTTTTCCCTGTGAACTGTTTATACATCCCAAGTAGAACATAAGCTCCCCAGGGGAGTGAGTTATTGTCTGCTCTGTTCATGGCTCTACTTCCAGCCACTAGAATAGTGCTTGGCACATAATAGCTGCTCAATGAATTTTGATGAAAAGGCAAATTATTTTGGGACTTAGATGATCTAATCACAATTTTCATATTAAAGTTTGTGGTTGATAATTAACATACCAATAAGACTTATCACTGTAAAGGTGGTCACTTTTAATTAAGATGGCCACAGTATCCCATTACTAATAGTACTTATGCAGACAAGATGAGTTTTAAAAATACACTAATAATTGACATTGAGGGAAAAGGATCTAGTAGTAGTGTTTTTTTTGTTTTGTTTTGTTTTTTTTGCCACTGAAGTCCATAAACAAAGAAGAAATTTCTGCTTTTTAGATACCAGTATATTGGCCTTACTAAATTTTGCAATGTAGTAAGAGACTGATGCCAAATGTTCCAAATAACTGGATCTTATTATAAAGTCAGAAGTCAATGTCAGAAACTCATTTCAATGTGGCTTTATGTTTTGTGTGTTTCCTCCATCACTGGGCCTGAACCCATCTTTTCTTTATTCTGTTAACTAAACATACTGGGGTAACACCGGTTAATAACATTACACGAAGTCCAGGTGTATGACCCTGTGATACACCTGTGTGCCCTGCTGTGCGCTCGCCACCCTGGCCTCGGGTCGAGGCATGCTGTCACACCGAGGACGTCGAATTCTGTCCTTAGCGTGATCACCGCCATTAGCTCACCAGAGGAAAACCCAAAATCTTATCCTGGTCTGGCCCCATTCAGTTTCACAGACTCATCATACCACGACTCCTAAACCTTTCTAGAATTATCTGTCCGCGCTATCCATTTCTCACAGCTGGCATTCTAGACCAAGCTGTGCTCTCCTCTCAGCAGACAGAGCTTCCACCTGCGTTACCGGGTACTTCCTTCCTCCTGCACACATCTCACGGGGGGGGGGGGGGGTGTCTTCTGAAAACAAACCCAACACCCCCCACCCCCCGCCCCTGTTCTGACACAGACCAGACTCCTTCACGCGTCTTCAGGAGTCCTGCGTGGGCTGCTCTGTTTCTTCTTGTTTAAGAAGCCTTTTCTATCCCAGGTTATTTTCCCCTAATACTGTCATACTTACTGTGTTTCGTATTTTAACATACCTAAACGTATTTCTGTGAATGGTATGAGTCGGGATCTACGGTTATTTTTTCCCCTTAAAATAGACAGCCTGCCAATGAATGACTAAATAGTTCCTACTTTCCCACTTATTTAAATGACCTTTTAAAAATAAAACCTGTATTCATGCACACGTGGGGTTGCATCACACCTGCTATGTTGCATTAATGTGTCCACTCTTAACACAATGTTCTTAATTGCTGCAGCCAGAGAGGATGGCATGCCCCTCATCAATGCTCGCTTTCAGAACTGAACTTGTTTTTCAAAAAGCAAATCAATGGTTTAATCTTTCAGTTACCTTTGCCAAAAGTTGAAGTCAATTTTTATCACGTGGGGCCAGTGCCAAGGGTTTGCTACCTGCTCTGTGAGAGGCAGACAACAGCCACTGGACACAGAATCCGTCCTGAAACAACTTTCTTACTGCGTATTCTGGACCAGTCCTGTGTAATCACACGCCGCTGTCCTATCTGCAATGGCAGCTCTGCTAAGTTATTACTATTACTGTCATTTATTAGTCAGATGCCACTTCCTTATTTCCTAGATCACCACAGCCTGTGGTACTTCTTAACTCTGTTTATTTGCTTCCCAGAAGGTGGTTATGGGCAGGCTCACTTATTCCTTCAAAAAGCAGAAGAGAAGAGGTTTTAAAGAGCGATTTGCCCAACGCAATGATGCATCTGGCCCCACCTACCCACCCACACCTGCTCGCGCCTTCTCCTGCAGGGACAGGGCTGGACAGAGCGCGCCGGTGGAATGCAGCTGCACACCCCGCTCCTGGCAGAGCAGTGCGAGCGCCCACTGTGGGTGTCACCCAGAGCTAACCAGTGCCCACGATGGCCACTCCTTGGGCAATGTGGGCAGGGGCAGAACCACGGCAGCGCACACCTGAAAGCCTTCCGGGAGCGAGCTGCTCCAGACGGAGAAGCACGTCTCCTGTTTCTGCAGCTCAGTATACCCCACCTAAAACCAAGTATGTAAAGAGCCGTTAAAAACCCAAAGTCCTGTACAACTGTAAGAATCCCTGTCACTTACAGCTTATGAGTAAATTACAAGTACTGCATGGAAGTAGGTGACTTGGGTTACCTACTTTCATTCCAGTGTCCCTCATGTGAGGATCGAGTTAGCTCTGTGGTAGAACGGCCTGCAGTCAGATCACGGTCCTGTGTGGCTCAATTCAAACAAGTCAAAGGGCCAGGTTACCATTCTCCCTCCTTACCGCACGCGCACACATGTGCATGCACGCAGCAGCCCCATACACTTCTCTCTGTGACCCCCCACTTTTAATGTGTTTCCACTCCATTTATTATACCCCTGGGGAAGAAAGCTTCAATTAGAAACCTATTTGTGAGCAACACTCCTTCACAACTACCTGGTTCATTTAACAAAGAATGTGTGTCCTCACATTAAGAGCGAAAAGGTGTTTTTGAAGGCGGAGGCAATTAAACTGGGCAGATTATCAACAGACACAGAAAACAAACAGCTCCAGCAGCTTAAACATGAGGAATTCCGCCATTAGTTTTACCATATTTGTTCCATAAACGGTGTTTGTGTATTAGGCCAGGCACTCTGAGGATGTCACATCAGCCAGATAAACAGTGTCCCCACTTCTGTGCAGCTTACCCTTGAGCCAGGGAGATAGGCATTAAACCAGGTATTCATAAAAATTTTCAATACTATAAAGAAGGCATGCAGGGAGCCATCAGGACGCATGCGATTTATCTTGGTGGTGGAGGCAGAGGTTCTCCTGAGAAAGGCTGAGCAAAATGAGACCGAAGCATAAGAAGGCAGTAACTAGAACAGAGGAAGGCCAAGGAGAAGCTTTCCAGGAACAGAACAAGGCAATTCAAGGAACCATGAGAGGTCCGGTGGGGTTGGGGTGCAGTGAGCAAAACGGGGCTGCGGACGGGCTGGAGAGGCTCCTGTGGGGACCCTGAGGCTGTGTGAAGGACAGTGTGGTCACACGAAAGGTTTCCGTGTGGGTGTGACCTCTGTACCAGAAAGTTCCTTCTCTGCCTGGTGGAAGACAAGTGGCAGCCACCTGGAGTGATCAGCTTCGAGGTAGGAGAGAGTGACAGTGGTGGTGACGACAGAGCAGTGAGTGTTGAAAACGCACTTGGAAGATTATGATGACAGTAATGAAAAACGCACTGACACCTGCGGCCACGTGTGTCAGCGCCTTCGGTCCGCTTTCTGTTCTAGGAGGCTCGCCAGGGAGGCGCCGTGCAGTCGTGCGAGGCTTCGCGGCAGGACAGCGCTCCGAGGAATGCATCGTGGGGTCGAACGTCGCACAGGCGCCTGCACAGTCTAGGGTGGTGCAGCCTCCGGCACACGCAGGTGAGTGCTACGGCCTGCGGCCGCTGGGCTGCGAGCCTGTGCAGCTCGTCCTGGGGCTCTCCCGGACGTAGGTCACGCAGCCTGTAAGGAGCACGCTCTTCGCCGTGTGGGGGGGCAGCAGGGGCCCTGACGGTTACAGAGAACTTTATCTCCACCAGAAACAAGGGCCCGTCAGGCTCTGCACGCGGGCGTGTCTGAGACAATGTTCACACCGGGTCGTGGGCCCGGCGCGCTCTAGCACCTTCCTGTCACGGCGAGGAGGATGGAACAGCCCGTGTCCTCAGGGAGCGAGTGACCGGGTGCGGAGTCTGGACTTTCACCTCTATTGTCACCCGTATTTTTGTCCACTCTGTGTGTCACGGCCAGAGGAGCAGAGACACACTTTCTATTTTCAAACCTATTGTCACCCGTATTTTTGTCCACTCTGTGTGTCACGGCCAGAGGAGCAGAGACACACTTTCTATTTTCAAACAGTGACAACGGTGTCACTGCTTAGGGTTGGCTGCTTGTTGAAGGGACGAGTCCCTTCTCCTCAGGGGGCACCAGCTGACCTTCCCGCCTCACTGACCAGCCACATAATCCCCAAGTGTCAGATACTGTCACCCAGGCAGCAACTGCTGTCCCAGGGACAGGGCCCTCTGCCTGCAAGCCATCGCGTCCTCCCCACACCCCAGGGCCTTGTCCTCAGTACTCCTGCTACTGGCCTGGCCACCCCACCCCCGGGGCCTTGTCCTTGGTCCTCCCGCCCCCCAGGGCCTTGTCCTCAGTACTCCTGCTCCCAGCCTGGCCACCCCGTTCCTCAGCTTGGCCTCCTACTCCATCCAGGTAGGATCTGCAAATCTGACTGAAAGGCAAAGGGGGAGCTCATGATACACACGTACACTCTCACCGGATGGTGTGCCGACCACAGGCGAGCCCTTTCGCATAACGTCCCCAGCACCTCTCAGGTCCTCGGTACGCTCCAAGGTCCACTTTCCCAACTCCAATCCAGGCTCTCCCCGGAGGCCCGGTTTCTGGGGCCCTCTGGACACAGGAAGGAAGGACGCACGCTCATGGGGGTTCCAACATCAGTGGCCACCGCCACGGCGTGAGTACCAGCGCTCTGCTTCCCTTCCTCTAACGACTGGGGACGCCAGTGACCAAACCCAGGCAACTGGACTCCAGCCCCATCCTCAAGGGAATCCACAGACATCGACAGGCCCACTGCCACCTTTTCCTGAACCTCACTTCCCTTAGCTCCCCAACCCCGGTCCTGGTTTTCCTCTGTCATGAATTGTACGTCATCACTCGTTTTCCTGCGTTTCTTCCCCCTTCCCTCCTTCTTCACATCGAGGCCTTTCCCACGACTGAGAGGCGGATGGCATGTCGACATGCCCACTTCACGCTCAGATGCCAAAGTATCTCCTTTCCAAAGTCTCAATGTCTGCTAATGGTCCCCTCTCCCCATCCCGTCGACTTCAGTCCTTGGAGTCATGTCTGATTCCTTCCTTGCCGCGCCCATTCCCAACGTTACCGCATCCTGTAGATTCCATTTTGAAAATCTGTGCATCGACGGTTCCCATCAGGGTGTGTTCCCTCCCACTTGCGTGCCATCGTCGTAGCAGGAGTCTGTGATCGCGGGGCTCGGTGACGGCGACAGTCACCTGATTGTCTCACGCACTGAGCCTCCTCCTCCAGCCACCGCCCACCTCTCCAGCCTCTGGGGGTCACCTTCTACCTTACCAATGAGGCCACGTTTAAACGTGACCCCCTAGAATAAATGTCCATGCTGGTCTGCATTTCTGCATCCCTCTCATAATAGTGACTGTTGACTCAGCATCGCTATGCACCAAACACTTCGCTGACCACTCTACCTATGTCAGTTTTAATCCCTTCGATCCTGAAAAGCAAGGCTTATTGTATCTATTGTGCATGTGAGCGAAGCAGGTTCAATTAGCAGTGTGTCTGCTTTCACCGGCTCACACCTGCGACACGCACACGGAGTCGCATTTGGTCCCGGTCTCGTGGGTGCCCAAGCTTGTTCTAAGAATTCAGTGCATGGCACTACCAACATGCATACGTTTGACAATCGCAGGGTAAAAATTAAAATTTTTGTTTTATATGTGACTAGATATCAGAAAAAAATGTACAAATCAATCCAGGGAAGGTACAAAACTCCCCCAGGGATTGTGTTGGTCTAAAGCGAGATTAAGGAGAGGACAAGAAAGTAGATACTGATACTGTCACCTGTTCTAGATTTCTTAGCTCAGATTCAAGCAGTGGTATTTTCGTGATGGGCAAGTAGTTATTTATACCTAAACTGTGGTTGTCTCTGTAAGAAGGGACACTACGAGAGGGGACCCAAAAACCCGGAATTTATTTATAAAAAATTGTGCATTTATTCTTTCATGTTTAAACTTCAGTCACCTTCAAAGTTCTCTCTGATGTCATACACCTACTGAGGTGCTTTTTCCACTGAACAAGACAGTTTCTGATGCCTTTCAGTGCTTCTGCTGTGTTTTGTGTCACCTCTTCCACACTGGCAAAACGCTTCCCTTTGAGGATGTTTTTCATCCGAGGAAACAAGAAAAAGGTCACTTGAGGTGAGATCAGGTGAATAGGGAGGGTGGGGCATGGGCCGTTTTTGGTCAAAAACTGCTGAACACTCAGTGCGGTGCAGGCAGGTGTGTTGTCATGGTGGAAGAACTAGTTGTCTGTCTGCCATGACTCGGGATGTTTCCTCCACAAATTGTGACCTTCTCAAAACTTCCAGATAAAAACTCTGGTTGACCGTTTGACCCAGAGGAACCAATTCCGAGTAGACAATCCCTCTCACATTAGGCAATTCCAGGTTTTTGGGTCCCCCTCGTAGAAGAGGTAAAATGGAAGGCAGGAGCCCAGTGTGCTGACAGAATCCTGCTAGGGAGCGAATGGCCACCCCCAGAACACACCCACCTCCGTCTGCCCCAGCCTCGCCACCTTCTCCATCATCAAATCCCCATTTTCTACTGGATCACGCCAGTCAGCACAGCGCACGCACACCAACGCTTCTGACCGAAACACCTGCCTGCTCCTGCGTGGGGTCTGCAGCACCCCCTCCCGCGGCGGCGCCCCCTCCTGCAGCAGCACTCGAGGAAAAGCCATCTGCACGCATCTCCACTTGCTCCTCTGCTCCTTCTCGAACCCACTTCACAAGCCTTTCTTCCCCACTGCACTGAAACCACGCTTGTCAAGGCCACTTGTGACCTCGTTGCTCAGTTGCACAGTCACGTTCAGCCCTGGAGAAGCACTGTCCTCACTTGCACTTGGGACGACCCTGCCCTGTCTCGTGAGTCGCTCCTTCCCTGTCCCCTGGGGGTCCCTCTTCCTTTCCTGAACTTCTAAATTTTGGACCGCCCCGAAGCCCAGGCTGTGGAACACCACTGTATGTTATACTCACTTCTTAAAGTAACCTAATCCAGTTTTAGGACTTTAAATACAACTGTTTATCAATGTTATTCCAGAAATTTAATTAAGACGTGTAATATCTTCAAACAGTATTGACAAGTGGGTATTTGAAAGTTAAAAAAAAAAATTGCTTGGGGAAGAAACAAAAATAACCAAATAAAGGTGTGGTGGGCCAAACTGCTTAAATGTTATGTCTAACAGTCATTGATGGAAAAAGGAACGATGGCACTAGGATGGACAGCATGAAAGAGCTATGAGTTTCCCTTTTTATACTGATGATTAATAAGGTTTTATACCAGAGTTACAATAGATGTGAGTCCTGCAATTGCTTTGTAACATGGAGAATTTGCTATGAGATTCAAGGAACAGTCCATTTACAGCTTAATCTTGAGGAAGAATTTCTTGGGTTAAATACGTGACCAAAGGGCCCAGCAGTGGGACAGGGTGGCGACCTGGAGCTGGCCCAGCAGCTTCTGCGTTTATATGCAGTGAGGTTCCTCCTGTGGCGGGAGCTCTGATTTGTCTGGAACTCTGGGTGCAGGCATTAGAGAGGTCACTTCAGTCCTCTGGAGGACAGAGAGTCCATCACTCACTCAGCCACCTGACGCAGTTTTTACTGCATTCTAAGTGCTGTGCAAAATGAATGCAGCTCGTTTGTGGACTAACAAGCAACAATGCACACCCACTGGGTGCATTACACTCTGTGCTGGTCTCTGTTACTGAGGAACAAACACTACTGAGATTTGGGAGCAAACCTTTTAGTAAATCTCACCAATGCCAAGTGCATGGAGAGGACACAGAAATGGCTACAGTGATTAGCACACAAGGCCCCTTTGGTGCAGGCGTATGGGGTGGTTATGGGGTAGCTGGTCATTATGGAAAATTTAATTAATTTATAGATAGAAAACTAGGTGCTGGCAATATTCTACCAAAGTTTAAATATTCTGAAAAGAAAGTTATTTAATTAGAATATTAGGTAATGATAACTCAGTAACCTGATTTTAAGTCTCTCCTCCCATGTAAACATACTCTGGCTTACTGAAGGAACCAGGGTACTTAATAGCCAGCAATTTCGAGTCCCTGTGTACATGTGGCATCTTACCTGACAAGGATTCCTGGTTGTGCACATAATTACTTCTGGCCCTGCCGAGGACCTGAGGAGGGATGTAAGAAACGCCACTCCTGGTCTGGGGTCCGAGATGGCAGCGGAAACACCCTCTGTCATGGTCACCGTGAGTTGGCTCTGACCTCTCCTGCACTTAATTTCTGAGTAGCAATAGACCCTTTGTGACAACGCTGACGTGACAAAGAGGGGAAGGCACATCGCTGCTGTGCTCTGTTTACCCTGAGTGCACGTCAGGCCTCGAAGAAGCCGTCGGTCGGGCACATGACAGCTACAGCCACACTATCCTCAAACCCATGTCCATACAACTGACTCAGACGCATTTATTAGGTTGATGTAAGGAGTGGACCAAGGGTCCCACACCAGACCTTCATCTTGACTGTCATCCAGCTACATCCACAGAGCAAATCGGTTGGTGCTCTGGCCTTGTTTTTTTCTCATGTATAAAACGAGCTGGGCTCATTTACACAATGAATAGGTTTCATGGCGCTTTATAAAAGGGTGCGGCGGCTGAGTGGTAGACAGTCTACAATGACAGGGCCCAGAGCTGGCTAGAGCCTCTAGGAAAAGGGGGAGCATTCAAGTATGGGACCCACAGGCAGGAAGTGGGGAGCCAGTCAGTTGCGCAGTGACCAGCCGGAGCCGCCAGCTGAGAAAGTCACCAACTTCTCACTTCGACATGTTCTTGAGACCGCACCTCCCGGGCACTCACCGCATCAGCAGAGCGGGCTCCAGGCTGCCGGCTGGGTCTCAGCACAGCACACTTATGGGAAGATATGACCTGCTTTCACTGCCTTTTCCCCAAAGCAGTTCTGAGGAACTCGTGTCATCCCTGCCAGCATAAGGCACCTCCAAGAGTAAGAAGCAGGGTCTGCCCTCCTTTGACTGGCCTCTCTGAACCTTCATGTTTCCACATCAGGGATTAGTTCCAGTTCCTAACCTCTTCCACCCGTAATAGTGTACCAGTGATGTGCTGCCCTTTATGTTACCCATCCCCTCGCCCCAGCCGTCTTGGGACCCCTTTACGTGTCATTTGTATAACATGACCCAAGGTACAGTCACTGCACAGAACAAACAGAAACCTCTACTGAAAGCAATCAGGTAAGTGGAGTAACTGGCAGAAACCTACGGCGAGCGTGCTGGGACCCAGGGCTGCAGCAGCGGCTGTGGCAATGCCATTCCCGTGTGGGTGGCATGTTGGTGGCCATGCCTGGGGACAGCCACAGCGTCTTGTTTCGGCTCTGGGAGGTGACGGATTGGCGTGCTCAGCTGGCAGCCGGGTGCCCTCCAGTGGGAGTCCAATGCCAGACAGAGCTGTGGGCGGGGCTGGGTGAAATGACATCTGGGCGGCCCGGGAACAGAGGTGGGGTGGTGTCCAGCAGAGGAGGCCATGGCCGGGAGCGTACATGCTCTCTGCGGAAAGCGCCCAGCAGGTGGCATGCAGTGGAGCCCGGAGGCTAAACTGTTCATGTCTACCCAAAGCTGGAAAAGCAAGGACGCTAACAATTGGTGAGTGTACAGTACCCACAATCTACAGACTGCAAATTTCAACTCTAAGACCGGGCATGTTTTTAGAGTTTAGACACAAATTATTACCTGCTGTGGTCATTGCATGCTATGCCCATGTGTGCCATCAGTGATAGCATATTTTTATTGAGTTCAGTCCATCATGTAAGGAATGAACATGTATCAAATACTTCTAAGTTCAAGTTTATCAGGGTCTTTAAAATCTCCTGTGTTTTGTCAATAGGACTTACAAATTTGAAAAAGTATAAAGTATTTAGATTTGAAACAGACACAGCTAAAATTCAAGTGAACTAAGTATACTTTAGTAATTTCTTAAGCCAAAGCCCAGTTTCAGGTACTGTTCTCAGTGGGATGTGTCACTTGCTTTGGTGATTCTGCTGCTTTTACAGGTATGCGCTTCTATTAGGTTGGTGCAAAAGTAACTGTGGTTTCAGTCCATGAATTTTAAATCATTGTAACTAGGCTCCAACGCATCTTTATGAATCAAAATGGGAACCATGACAATCCACACATTTTTGCCAATGAGAAATAAGTTTATTCCTGCAGCGTAAAAATCCGATGAAATCTTGGAAAGCATGTTCTGCATCCTGCTGGTTGTGGAAGCATTTTCCCTCCAAAAAGTGGAGACGCCTGAAGGAGTGGTCGTCGGTTGGTGAGAGGTCAGGTGAACATGGTGGACGAGGCAGAACTTCGTAGCCCAACTCGCTCAGCTTTGGAAGCGTTGGCTGTGTGACGTGCAGTCGGGCGTTGTCGTGGGGAAGCACTGGGCCCTTTCCGTTGACCGGCTGCAGGCGGTGCAGTTTTCGGTGCATTTCATCGATGTGCTGAGCACACTTCTCAGATGTCACGGCTTCACCGGGATTCAGAAAGCTGTAGGGGGTCCGGCCAGCTGAAGGCCACCCCACAGTGACCGGGACCTTCTTCGGGGCACGTTTGGCTCTGAGAAGTGCTTTGGAGCTTCTTGTCCGTCCAGCCATTGAGCTGGTCATTGTATAAAATCCACTTTTTGTCACACGTCACACTTGGATCAAGAAATGGTTTGTCGTTGTTGCGTAGAATGAGAAAAGATGACACTTCAAAACGACAATTGTTTTTATTTCCGGTCAGCTCCCGAGGCCCACGTACCGACCTTTCTCCCCTTTCCGATTTGCTTCAAATGCCAACGGCCGTAAAGTGGTCGACGTTGGTTCTTCAGCAACTTCTCGTGTGGCTGTAGGAGGGTCAGCTTCGATGATTTGCTCTCATTGGTCGTCGTCAGCTTCCGACGGCCGGCCACGACGCTCCTTACCTTCGAGGCTCTCGGCTCCTTGGCGAACCTTCCTGAACCAGCACCGCCCTGCACGCTCGTCAGCAGCTCCTGGGCCGCGTGTGTCATTGATGCTGTGAGTCGTGTCTGCTGCGTCACGACCCATTTTGACCTCAAATAAGAAAATCGCTCGAATTTGCTTTTTGTCTAACATCATTTCCATCGTCTAAAATAAATACAAAATAAACAGCGAGTCATAAGTCATTAGCAAAAACACATAAAGTGAGAAGTGCGCATTAAAACAATGTGCAACGTAACCACATTTATTTAAGAACGTGTCCAGTATCGATCGGCGAGTGTCCACAGCGCAGAAGCCACAGTCACGTCTGCAGCAACCTAAAGCATGATCCTCTGTGAAATCTGGGGACAGGAAGGAGCCCGTTTCTCCTAGGATGGCTGCATAGCGATCAACAACGGGTGGTGTCTGTCACCAAAGTGTTGGCTTCCTTTACGTAAATCTAGAACGGACCTAAATAACTCTAAGGGAAAAGGCTAAAAGACTCTTTTCTTGAAGCTACCAGCTGCTGGCTATGGTAGCACTGCCCCTCAGTGCTGTCCTGTGACAGGGCCATAACAGAAAGCTCCCGAGGGGAGAAGAAAGGTGAAGGAGCTCCGTGCACATGGGCGGCGTGGGCTGTCCGCCAGGCCACAGGGGAAGATGTCACGTCACCAGGGAAGTGGGCTGTGCTCATCCCCGCCAAAGCCCTGGCCACTCCCCAACTTGCATTGTCTCAGTGACATGTCCCCAGTGGGGCCTTCAGAAGAAAATATCTCTGAATGCAACCAGGCACGGCATCGGGGAATTTTTCTTTCACTCGTGTCCCTTAAAAAAACTCTTAAGGTGGATGATTTAGAAAATAGTTCTATTCGTTAGAATAAATTATTATGTAAACCAAAACTTACAGTGTCTGAATTCCTACTATGAGTTATTATTGTTATAGATACCAAGCTTTAACATAAACCCTAATTTATCCCCTTTTCTGTTGTTGAATTTTGACAGAATTCTTTACACCTGATTTTTTTAGGAGAACAAAAAAATTCCTTTTTCTGCCCCTGGAGTATAACAAAAACCTTTTCATGATTTGGAGAAATGGTAAGCAGGAAATGCAAATTGCAGCAGTTCTCATTATAACAGCGCTGAATGACCACCCATCAGTCGTAATTATCAGGACAGTAATGGAAGTTCCTGCCCCACAGACTCTTTGGCAGGTATTGAGTATGGTTTGCCACAGTGCACTGCAGAGAGCAGCCACCCAGTTGTGACGCTGCCTTGGCACCGAAGGGATGGGTCCCAGGACGGTCTGGGATGCAGCAACGCCAACTTCACAGACTGTTGGAATGCTCTGCCTTAGGGAACCACCCTGCTTGGGAGAGAGCATGCGCGCCTGTGTGTGTTTGTGCGTGTGACATTGTGTTGTGTTCTTACACTGAGATGGGCAGCAGCCTTGGGAGAAACACTGTATTTTGGTTGTGAGTGGTTTTGCACACATAAATGGTTGGTGGTAACTCTGATGGTATTATTTAAGAGTTTCCCTATACCTGAAAATTTAAGTTATCAAATACTGAGAGGCGGAATTTGTTTTCCTCCTATTTTTTTTTATTGCCTTTAAAAAAAAATTATAATCTTTAGTTTAGTACTCCAAATTTCTCTTTGTTTACTGCTTTGGTAGGAACAATTTGGTAAAAATATGTTATCCAATATTTCCCCCTTTTTATGGGCAATCATTTTTCTTAAATAATCAAACCATCTGACTGGATACTTTTTAAACTTGGAAGATAAAAATTAAAACACACCATTTGTTAGCTTAAAAAAAAAAGAGTATTTAATTATTTATCCTCCACTTATAAAAGATAGGTTCTTTTGCCTTGGCCAATATTTTAACACACTATTTTAGTAACTTATGACATTATTACTCATGGGCTGAATTAAATAAGCATTTCGCAAGAAGAACTAAGAAGTAAAAAAATCTAGTTCTCACATTAATACATTTTAAACATATTATTTGCTAGACACAAAAGCCAAGGATCAAGCCTTTGAAAGCTGCTTAAAACAAAATGTTCTTATGAGTCAAGTTAGACCTCGGAGAGGGGCCCTGGGAAGAGCACGTGGCACATAAACCTCGGAGTCACTCCCACACTGCCCAGGGAGTACTTAGTGTGCGGGAGTGTTTTGGAACAAACGTGTTAGATGCGTTTCGGGGAGGGAGCTGGCAAAGAAGGCACTCCGCACTATACAATCACAGCTCCCCCTTCAGTGTGTTTTATTCTGCCAGTTCTGTCATCTAAAATCTTAGATGTCTCTTTGTGGAGCCATTTGTCGTACTTCCCTTTACACTGTCTCTGGATGTGAGATGACAAGAACACAAAAAAATCTCCGAAATACCTGTTAGGGACCATTAAACAGAGCCTTTTGGGTGATTTTAGTGAAGATCAGATACTATTCTGTCAACTTAAGAAATCCCGCTGGTTTAGGAAATCACCCCATGTCGGAAGAGTATTCACGATGCCAGAATTCTCTGAGCTGCCCTTGTATGCCACTTGGCTTCTAGTTTCTTGTGACATTTTGGGAGAAAACCTCGCAAGAACACAGTTGAGCACAGGACAGGTAAGAGGTGAGGCTTCAGCAGAGCCCTCTGGAAAGGAGCTGAGTCACTCCTGAGGACCAGGGTGCCTGGCGTTTGCAAGCCCTTGTGTCACAGCCCATTGGCAAGAAAGGGGGGGAAGTGCCAGTGCTGATTCAGGAGCAGGGTGTTCACGGGCTCTGCTCAAACAAGGAGGAGACGGCAGTGACCGTGGGGATTCCACAGGGACGAGCCTGGGTGCCAACCACTCCCAAAGCAGCGTCAGCCCTCCAGGGGCTGTTGCGTCCACTTGCAGCCTAGCGATGCAGGCAGCTCGTCAGCGGTTCCCTCTGGAGCGAGGAGCTGCAACATGCCGGGACTCTCTGTCTCGAGCTGAAGAGTCCGCTGTCTGAGGAAAAGCGGAAGTGGGAGGCTCCGTCAGGAAACACGCCACGCTCCCCCGGGGAGAAGGGAGCACGCTCACTCAGGCAGGCTTTCTTGTTTATCTGCAGGTCTCACTGTCCCTTTGTTAATTAAAGAACGGACTCAAGTGTGCAAGCAGGTGTGGGAGCACCGAGGAGAAACCAGAAGAAAATTAATTCTCACAAAGGAGCCGAGGCCCAGGGGCTCCTCGTGCAGCCATTAGTGACGGGTCTTGGCGAGATGTGCTTCCAGTTACTGGTTTTCCTTACGAGTTCCTAGTCCTCCACCACGTTTTGTATTCTTCTGGAAACAAACAAACATGAACAACCTCAACAGAAGAGCTCTCCGACATCAGACTTTGGTTACTGGGTCAGTATTTGGGTCCCAGTGAAGGCACGCTGAGTGGTTTTCCTTGGCACAGAGGATGACTGTGGGGCTGGCACTCAGGGTCAGTGGTGTCACCTTCATTCTGATTATGGGACATGTCAGGAGACATTGACATGCACCAGACAAGGTTTAGGATAATCCCAAGAAAGTGAGTGCTTTTGATGTGCAGCATGTAGCCTTTTATGATGCTTAATACACTGCTGCAATTTAATACCCATTAAATGTTTCAAAAATGGAAGCATCCGCAAAGAGGAATGAGACTTGGACGTGATCTTCTGCTTCTTTCATTTCATATGTGAAGAAAAATGAGGCCTCTGCAGACATGTGTTCTTGCCCAGGGGAGAGCTGAGATGTCATTCAAAATACACACGATCCAAACACTTTGGTGAAGACTTTGTGCTGTCGTTACTGCCCGAGAACTTGATGCCAGTAACTCCAATTCCCCTCCCATTTCTTCTTCTGGAAAAGAAGAGTGAAAACCATGGCCAACTGCACCTCATGGGTCATCGTGAGGATGCCGCAGGCTGGGCCGACCGAGTCAGCTGCACATGTGGCCACGGTGGGATCAGGGACAAAGGGGTCTGCCGCTGATGATAGCTAGCCCTTGGTTCCCTGTCCCTTCGCTTATTACTTGATTAAACAAGTGAACGACCCATTGTGAGACATAAGGGCAGAGGTCCTGATTTTACCCGCCCTCCACTCCCCACCGCACGGAACCCACGCTCTGCCGGCAATGGGTGCTCAACTCAGCAAGGAAAACACGACTTTGTGCTCGGACAGCCGACCATCTTAGCCGACCGTCTTCCCTTGGCTTCTTCTCAACCCACAGCCTCGCTGTGTGTCTGCACTGTCATCATCTTGGCCATTTTTCAAAGCTATTTTAAATTAATTCTATGTCACATTTTAAAGAAAAAAGAGCCTACACATCACGTTTCCTGTGTGTGAGTACGTGCACTGCATGTGAACCCATCTGGCTGCAAAGAACACGTACGCTCTCCCATGGGGCAAGTGCAAGGTGCTGCGGCATCCGGGGCAGAACCTGGCCTCCGGAGGGGAACGCAGCCTCTGGGATGGAATCTGGCCTTCGGAGGGGAACCTGGCCTCCAGAAGGGAATGTGGCACCTGGGGTGGAACACGACCTCTGGGGCGGAACACGGAGTCCAGAGGGGAACATGTAGCCTAATGCATGCCTGACTTACTAATGTTTGTTCTTTGAATGGTTTTGTGCATCTGCAAAGCTGATTAGATTTAAATACTGAAAAAATATTCTAACTATCTCACTAGCTTCCTCACTGTGCAAACGACGGCAATGAGAAAGCTATGTGCTACCTACAGTATAGGCACAGTGGTGGCAATTAAAAACACGTCAGTGCGTCTTTTTAAAACAAGAACTAGTGCACCTCGCCCCGTGTACGACATGACAGCAGATTACAAAATCTTATAGGTCCAAATACATGGCCAAAATCAAATGCTCTGCTTCTCCTGCTCTCCTCCCTCTTCTCTGCCACTCACCGGGTGTGATGCTACCGTGGGAGCCCAGCCTGTGTTCTCCCCAAGGGATGCCCCACCAGCCATCAGCAGTTACTGGCACAAACAACCACCAGGGATGGTGCCTTCTGTGCACACACACAGTGAGGGGCGAAGCAGACGGAAGTTGATTCTCTTAACAGTCTCATGCTATTACCCCCATTTCTGCATAAGGAAACCAAGGTGCAGAGAGATTAAGTAGCTTGTCCAAGTTCATGAACTGTTGTGAGCCTGGGCTGTGCTGTGTGCTGGCGAAGCCGCATGGAGCGGGCTGTGTGTAGTTGAGAGAAACAAGCTGTAAGAAGCCACAAGAGCCCCGGGCGGTTGGCAGCAGGGTCCGCACCTAACTAGGAATACACTATTGGACTATTCTTTTCTTTTTTCCTTTTTGCAAAAGGCATAAAACAAGGCCATGGAAGATGATACAAATAGGAAATACAAATTTAGTCAATTATCTGTGAATTCTCTGTGGACATTGAGATGCCTTCCAGACAAACCTCGGTGTAGAGACACAAAGCACAGAGGTTAGAGCATAATCCTAGAAGCCATCTGTCCCCATGAGCTTGGTAAGTTATACTGGCATCCTGCAAATAACAGCACAGAGGTGTGGTACGGTTAAAAAGGCAGTGATGCTGTCGACACTCAGCGCAGTGCTTGGCACGTCAGAAATACTCAACAAGACCACCTGTGGCTGTTGTCATCATTCCATCTAAATAAACTGTCCTTGGTATTTGTCCCCAGGCTCAGAAAGCATGGTGGACGCAGCAACAGCAATGCACTGTGACAGCACACAGGACAGCTCCTGTGGGAGGAGCCTCTGTGGTAACTGTCTGGCTACGCCTCTTCTAGAAGTGTCTGGGAATACGATCAAGTGTTATCCTGCATGGAAACTGCATAGCATAGAGTCCCGTAGGCTTGGGATCAGTGTGGGGCTAACTCTTGGCAAACTGTTGAATATTAATACCTACTCCTGTTACTTTTAATTAGATAATATCATTGTGCTATTAACAGCTGTACTATAAATAACATGACTATTCCACTTTCCATCACAAAATGGTTTTATGTAACATCTACTTTGAATCTAAACAGCGCCATGGGAAAGTCAGGTAGCTGAGCATCATTTCATCATCTTTGATAATGAGGAGACAGAGGCTGCTGGTTTTAAAGAGGCATGTGGCTACAAGTGGCAGACTTGTGACACGGGTTTAGGCTTCAGGACAGCCCTTCTGTGGTAACGCAGGAGTGGACAGGCACCGGGAGAGCCTGGCATCTGAGCAGATCGCGTCAGCACACGTGTGTGGGGCCCACAGTCACTTGGAGGCTGGGCGGACCCTGGGGCTGGCACAGGTCCTGAAGCTTACGAACCCCTTGGGAGGGAAAACAAAGGACACCTGGGGTACTTACAGGTGTGGCCAGCGCTGTCTGAGAAGGACACAGACTGAGTGGGAGCACAGGGAGTAGCTGGGGAAGGCCACTTACAGAAGGACACACAGCGGTCTGGGGACACTGACTGCACAGTCTCAAGATGGGGATGTCCTGTCACTTAAAGGGCCGGTGGGAGTGCATCCCAGGCGAGGCTGGATATGGGAGAGACTTGTTGTTAGGGACCAGACAGCAGGCTGCTGGATGGACTTGGCAGGAGGAAGGAAGCCAGCCAGACACGGGGCTGGAAGCAGGAACTACTTCTGGGAGCAGTTGCAGTGGCGCATCTCAGGGCCAGTCCAGCTCTGAGTGCGTTCTGTGTCGCACTAAACACGCGTGGATGTGACCCCACTTCCTGGCTACAAGTGTCAGACTGCTTGTCCACACACCAAGCACGTACTGAGCGTCTGTGGTGTGCCCCATGTAACAGGAAATCAGAATATTCAGGGGCTGCCTAGGGGGTCTGCTGTCAATGTGACTGCCCTGGTCCGAGCAGGGCCGCCTGGAGCTTTTTCCCAGGATTCCAGACAGGGGCCAGAGAGGCACCCATCTGTAGTCGAGTCACTGCTAGAAGTGACACTCCTGCTCCCCTGGTCCCTGGAGCCTAGTCTGCACAGAGAAGGTGACCATGAGCACAGACAGTGGCTGTGGTTTGGCCTTTCCGACATCCAGGCTGCATTCTGCCTCCTGTTCCCCAAGAAACCCTGTAATACTGCACTGCTCGTTTCCTAATGCGTCCTGGCTGTTTCACTATGGCTGTCTGCAATCCCATAAACGTGATGAACCCTCCGGATGGGGTAACTGGTGAGCATGGGCTCAGGGGAGAGCCATGTGCCAGGTCGAGGGCTGAGGCTTAGCCCTCCCAGCCCGCTGTACCGGTTTTTCTGTCACTTCCGAATCAGCCGCTGTACCGCGGTACCTAATCTTCGGTACTTTGCCTCGTACGTGAAAAAAACAACTCCAAGTTCCATCTTATTCTAACCACTTGTTTGCATGTAACTAACATTTTTCTAGATCATGTTGGTTTTTTCTCTTTAATGCTCAGGAACCCAGATATAGGGGACAGTTAGGTTCAGGGCCTCAGGTCTCGTAGCGTTAGGGCAAACTCATAACCATGAGGGTGAGAGCCTCGTCATGTTCACACATACTCAGAGCCACGCCACCCAGGAGGCAGATGGCCACCCTGGATGGTGCTGCTGGTGACACCGACTACCCTGAGCACGTGGCCATCCCTGCACTTTGAGGGTAACTGCAGTGGCCTTTCTGAAGTGGCTGTCAGCCTCCAATGATCCCGACTTCTATCTCAAAACTCAGTCACAGGGGGGCTGCAGGGAGCCATGTACAGACCTGCTGGGCTTCGGCACCGACACCTGACGCGACTGTTCATGTGCTAAACTCGTAGTGAGTGCCTACCGTGTGCAGAGTGGCGGTTCCTGCGACCTGGAGGGACAACCATCTGAGCCAAGGTGCTGTGACGCCTGCACGTAGGTTCTCTGCGACCTGCATGGGGATGTCTCAGGTCAGCATTATTCATATTGTTCTTTATGGCGGGGCAGCTCCACCCGCTAAGAAGTTAGGTGCTGACAGATGTGAAGGAGTGCAGGGCAAGGCATGGCCACTCCAGCTTTGTGCCCTCCGTCATGTCACCCACACCCGCAGCAGGAGGGAGCTGTGACCCGGGGCAGAAAGCTGAGTGTGGGACATCTGAGTACGCAGCGGGGTGCCCTGCCCACACGAGGGGTGGGTGTGGAAAAGTGGCTGTGTGTGCTGGTGGCAGTGGGTCCCGGGGCCCAGGGGGATGCCCCTTCCTCTGCTGCCCATGCCTTGTACAAGCACACCCTGGGGTCAGCGCTATTTGCACTCAGAATCCTGACTGCAAAGGACCTTGGACATGGGACTTTCTGGTTCCTACCTGAGCGGCCGGTCCCCCGTGTGGCCGACCCTTAAGTCACAGCACTTTTCCTACATCCTGCTTGAAAGTTCTCTTGGAAATATGATACTTCATGTCCACAAGTCTGGACAAGCAGAAAGTCTGTCTGAGATCTGCTGGGATCTGAGTTGCCCC
The DNA here is from genome assembly GCA_004026885.1 of Lyroderma lyra. Taxonomy (NCBI): domain Eukaryota; kingdom Metazoa; phylum Chordata; class Mammalia; order Chiroptera; family Megadermatidae; genus Lyroderma; species Lyroderma lyra. The sequence continues at coordinate 22,475 of PVJL010008889.1, forward strand.
CCAGTTTTAGTCATAAAGCTAACTGCCCACGGCATTTAATGGCAAGGCAGGCTTTCTGGACAGACGCCTATAGCAGAGGGGAGGAACCAGTTCCCCAGAAGTCAAAAACCTGAGGTCCATGTGCATGTTTCCCCCAGGCCTTTATAACTGTGTCACTGCCAGCAAGACTTCTAACCTCTGTGGGTTTTTCAGTGTTCTCCACTATGAGAAGAATGACGGTCCTCATCACCTCCCTGCCTCTGGGGGTAGTGTTGGAATTCACGAGTCAGGGCTGAACAGCCTCAGAGAATGCTGGAATGTATCTAGGAGTAATAGCTCGTGCTTTTCCTTCCGTGTGTCTTAGTAACACTCAGGAAAGACTGAAGCAGCAGCAGTTGCCGTGGGTGTTACATAATAAAGGAGTCACGTCTGCCAGGAATAATGGGAGGGACTGCAAGCCTGAGTCAGAGAGTCGGCTCTGGCTCATCCTTAATGGAGCCAGTGGGAGGTTGCGTGCTTGCAAGTGAAGTATCACTGCACAGAGAGTGCATGGAAGTAGGGGGAGAGAGCACTGAGAGGCCCCATCCCGCTGGCAGAGAGGGAGGTGCCCGACACGCTCTGACGTCCTGCGGGGGACCACGTGGGTGGGCAGCCGCAGTGCTTGTGTTCCAGGGCAGAGCTGCTCAGAGCAATGAGAGTGATGTCACCACCGTGTGCGCACACGGAGTCAAACGAACGAGATGAACATGTTCTCAGCGACGCCTGATTGGCCAGCCAGCAGACTGTCTGGTAACATGGGCAGCACATACTGTATCAATTCGGTCACTCAGGTGGAACACCGTCTCTTGGTTTTGGTTGATGCCTTGATGTAAAAATTTCAGTCTTAAAAAGATTTCTTCTCTTCAACTTGCAGGTGACCAATTTCTAAATAAAGCTATTCTCAGGGATAGAAAATAGCCAACCTCTGGTGACTATGGTCCTGCCCATATTTACAATAAAAGTGCTTTCTTCATTTAGACTCCTTCGTTTATGTACCTAAGTAAACAGCACGTGAATCTAAACACTTCTGTTTGATGGTGGCTTCACAATGCTTCGAGGAGGCACAATGTGCATCACTTAGTGGTGTTTGAGAGCTATTTTCTTCCCTTAATTTTTCCTAGGCTTTTGAGAGTAGAAAATAACAAGCTCTAAAAGTCAATTATATTTTATAGTATTAATTTGAGCAAAATGTCCTCATTCATCATTTAAAAATCACGTCCATTAAGGAGAAGCAAGTGGACATTAACCCCCTGGTTTCAGCCCGTAGCCTGGAAGGAGAGTTTGGAGGTAGGCTGACCTTGGAGGGACAACCATTCTCAGAAGGTGGAGAAGGCAGTGATGTCCAAAGGTGACAGGGAGTGGGGGGCAGGGGACACTCCCTGCTAGTGCAAGCTTTCAGGTAATTGTGTGCATCTCCCAGAGAGATGCCCATCTCTCCTTTGCTCTTCACCTTCTGTCTCTCCTTCCAGGTGGCCACACTGCGCAGGCAGGCTGAACATGGCTAAAGCCTCCAGCAGAGAAGATGGGGGCTGTGGAGGAGGCGGGCAGGGGCTGCATTCCAGGTGTCTTCCTCCAGTGCCAGCCAAGGCAGGAACTGCACAAATAGGACCTTCGTTCAGACAAGGACAGACACGTGCCCTGCACAGCAAAGGGCGTGGTGCAGTGCTTGGTCAGAGCCAGACACCAGCTTGCAAGTCCTTTCCTACCCTCTAGATATGGTGCCACCTCAGAGCCTAAGGGACCCCGCTGAGCACAGGAGCGTTGTCAGACAGAGGCGGGGAGCAGGTCGCTGGGCAAGGCTCCACGGAGAGAACAGCAGCCCGGCTCCCACATGCAAGCCCACAGGCTAAACCACTCCTTTCCCACCCCTTGCATTCACACACAATGACTTAAGTGCTTCGAATGGCAGAAGATGGGGTGGTGTCAACGTCCCTGACATCTTCAGTGTTCTGTTACTTGAATATTCAGACTGGATACGAACAAATAAATAATAAAGCCACTGAGAGAGTCCATGAATGAGCCTGGGAGCAGGACCTTTGGATGGGTGTGGGGTGGGTGCACCTACTGCCCCCTGAACGTGTGACTCGGCCTGTCTTGCCTGACTCGGCTGTGCTCACACGCCATGTGTGCAGTGACCCTGCCAGGAGGCCCATGGGGAGCTGTGTCCTTGGGTTCAGGCTAGTGGACTCCAGGCGGCTGATGCGCCTCTTGAGTTCACATGTGTCTGTCTAACAATGCCTGAGCAGTTTTTAGTGAAGGATTATGGGATTCAACAAAGGACTGGTTGGGGCTACCCTGAACACTATGACCAACTAATGTGGCGTTCCTAACAGTTCAGCACACACAGGTAGCTGTCACCTGCTCCTAACTAACCTGCAATCTCTCCAGCTAGCATCATTTATTTTTCATACTTCACTCATTCATCGTTTACTGGCTACCTACTATGTGTCAGATACTGTTCCAGGTGCTTAGACACCATATAAGGTGCCACCAGATGTGGCCCAGTCCTCACAGAACTTTACCCTGAAAGGCACATGCACACTAATCAGACAAGGAAATCACAATTCTGCAGAGACTGCAAAGGGGGTAATGGGTAGACATTCAGGGCATTGAACACGGGTGGCCATTGATGATTATGGATTCTCTATGACTATAGCTAGGCAGTAGGCTGTCATCCTCCTAATGAGACAGTCTTCTCATACCCACCCCTGACCCATCTCATCCCCATGGCTTTTCCCAGACTCTGCCCACATTTGGAGGCTCAGTTTTCACCACCTTGTAACTTAACACTCTCGTCTGAGTCACCTACTCACCTTCTAAGTTGGGCCCCTCCCTGACCGCCTCTGAGTCATCTTGTTTCTAGGAGCAGAAAAATGCCGCCTTCCAACTGGCTTTCAAATCTGTCTGTCTCAAACTGGCTTTATTCTCTGGGTCTTCAGCCCATGAGGGCTCTAGACCAGGGGAAAGGCCCTCAGAGCACTACTTAGAAAGCGGGGTGGTGGTGGTGCTGGTGATGGGGGCAGCCACTCAGAAAAACACAGATGGGTAGTGTCCTGCCATGTCAGTGAGGTAGGTGGGACCTCTGGTATAGGAGGGGCAGTGCGTGACGGTTAGGCACAAGACAGCAAGGCATACATGAACTGGTCTGTGCAAAGTGACAGGTCAGGGCAGCAGCCAGATGGGCCCAGAGCCACAATGGTGATACTTGATGACGATATGAAGTTTTAATGTGACCTCTGGCTGCAGTGGTTTCCTGCGTCAGGAACAGGTCACATTAGACTTCCCTCGCCAGAGCAGGCAGGGCAGGAGTTGGCGGCACGTACACAGCAGAGGTGGGAGGGTGAGTACGGTCAGCAGAAACTGCTCAGGAAGAGTTCTCGTAACTTCTTTATGGCTTTTGAAATAATTACAGCCTTTAACGCTGCACTAAATGGAGGGCTCATCTCACAACACTTTGTCTGGAAGACTTGATAGCTATTTCCAAGTAATTAAAGGGTTGTAGTACTAAAAAGCATCATGCCGATTGTTCAGGACTCCTGAGGGCAAAGGCAGAACGTTTTTCAACAGAGAGTCTTCTGACAGTGGGCGCTGTGTGAAAGTGGAATGGGTGACCCAGGGAGGCACCGCATGTGGCAGTGCTCAGAAGCTGTGGGGCCTTCTGTCAAGGATAAGTACACGTCCATGCATCAACCCTGGGCTCCCTCCTGCTCCAGTTTCTAGGGTGAACTTTCCCACCAGAAAATCTCAAGGGCACAATGGTTTTGAAACATTTTTGTGTGAAAGACGGTGTTTTTATAAGTACCACCACAAAGCCTTTAAGAAATAATGCAACTGAAAATTGCACATGACACTTTCATTTCGATTTTTAAGCTGCTACGCTGGATTTTCCTAGCTGACATTGAACATGCTGGTGGCATGCCTTAGGAAAGGAGTCGGAGGCCGAATAAAAACGTGGAGAGTCATTTATTTTTAGCACCTAATATCTCAGATATTTTGTTGAGAATTGCCTAAGTTTAGTTCCCAACTGCAACATACGCCCTACACTCCAGGTACCCCTTCACACAGGACAGACACCTTCTGGGCATAAAGCACGGTTCCTGCGGGCGGAGGAGAGAAATGGGGGCTGCGTGCTCCTCTTTCCCGTGTTGACAGGGATCCAGCAGAGACCCCTTAACTAGGAGGGGCTCTCCGCACGGAATCTTTCCTGGCGCGTAGCTTCCGGAAGCTGAGGGACATAGCACAGTCACCCAGGGCTAAGGTACGGCACGACTGCTGGAGGACCGGCTTGTGTTCTGAGCCGTGCCTCGTGCGGTGGCGACGGCGTCACTGTGCGCCATCACCGCCACACACCTGGGCCGGGCAGCCCACGGCGGTGACGGTCGGGGCTGGGCTTCCGCAGGCCCGGCCGCAGAGTTCCCACCGCCATGTGTGCAAGCACATGGGCAGCTGCAGCGGGAACCCTCGGAGGCTATCCCCTCTGCGGTGCACCGACTCGGTGGGGTGACACGAGTGAGCTCCCGGGCCCCAGGACCGGGGCAAGGCCGGCCCCCCCTATCCCCCAACCCCACAGAGGCGACCGGGTCACTCTGCCCGGCTCTGAGGACGGACCCCCGCGGCGCCTCGTCTTCTCTCTTCGGGCGCCTTAAGTCCCAGCTCTTAGTCACCAGTGACCTCAGCAATGAAGACTGACCCCCGAGGCCCCGCCCCACCGCACCCCAATCAAAGCGCAGCCCCGGGCTCCCGCTCGGCGAGGACTCACCCGGCCTCCTGGGCCTGGCGGTCACACACGCCTTCGCCCCCGTTCCCTGAGGGTCAACGTGGCAGGGCGTCTGGGATGGTGGGCGAGCCACCAGGGTCCGTCCAGATGTCGCAGGGTTTTGCGAAGGGGACGGTCTGTGGGAAGCGCAGGGCTGAGGAAGGCGCGCCCCGTTCCCACTCACAGCAGCGCCGCGCCGCGCTCCAGGCTGCCTCACCACGACCGCATGGCGCTGCGACGTCGCGTCAGGCACTGCGACGTCACGGGCAGGCACAGCGTGGAGTCGCCCTGCTCCGCGTGGGGGCGCCGTGCGGTGCGCGTGCGCCTGGACAGGAGCGAGGCGGCGGCCACCACACGCGGCGGGCACGTCACGCGGCGTCGCCATTCGCGTGCAGGCAGGGCTTCAGGCAGGCGCGCGTGCGGGGTCCTCTTCACGTCCACTCAGGTAACTCGGGCAGCCCGCCGCGCTGGCCCTCTGAGGAGACGCGCGGAGACATGCGAGGTGCGGCCCGCCCTGCCCGGCTGGCCACGCGGGGACCAGCGCGCGCGAGCGGAGCAGTAGATGCCGCGGGGCCGGACTCCGACGGCGCGGCCGGCCGGGCAGGGCACCCCTCGGGCCCGTGCAGAGCCGCGCCATGAGGGGGCTTTACGGGCGGCGGCGGGCTGGGCTGCTTTGTTCTTTGTGATGTTCTTTACGGACACCCCGAGAGCAGCCATTTCAGGCTGGAGCGGTGGGGGCAGGCCACACTTCTGAGGTGAAGGAGGAAGGAGGAGCTCTGTGTCAGCCCGGTGAGGGCTCTGATGGAGGCAGACACCCTGGTCGGGGGTTTAGCAGAAGCACGAGATAGCAGTTGTCATGGAAACCGCCAGAGCCCCGCTTTCTGCATGGATGTGTGTGGGGCGGGGAGGCAGGAAGGCTCCTCGGACTTGTGGTTCCCAGGGCAACGCTGCCGCTGCGGTGGGGGCGGGGCGCGGGCAGGGAGGCGGGGCGTCTGGGCCCCACGTGGGCAGGAGGAGCACGTGCCTGGTCCTGGTCAGTGAGCGCAGGGGGGCGCGCGTGGTGTGTCGTTCCCGGCCTGCCATGTAAGTGCCCATCGGCCGCCCTCCCGCGCTGGGTCTGCCTGCCGGCCCGGGGAGTGGCGATGTCCGTCAGCCAAGCGGGGCTCACTGGCCGCCCACAGTGGGCGTGCAGCATGAGCAAGGCCTGGGCATTTGTCCACCCCGCGAACCCAGAGAGTAAGTTCCAGGGGCAGCGCGGGCCTCCCAGGAGCGCGTTCAGGCACGGTGAAGACGAGCAGGCCACGTCTGTGTTCAACACGGTGCAGACGTGCACGGGACAGAGCTGGGAGTCTGCGTGTCCACGAGGCGTTTGTCATCACCAAGGACAACTTGGTCTGAGTGGGCGGGCCACCGCTAACTGAAAGGCAGGACGTGGTGGGTGAGGGCACCGAGGAATCACAGGCCGCGTGGTTCATGCTTCAGGCCTACGGAGAAGGCCACATGTGGCTGCTTAGAGGTGAGGATGAGGTGATGCCTCAGATGCCTCGTTTCTACTGGTCCTGCTCTGTGAGAGGCTCCTAGACGTGTTAGAATCGGTCACGCCTCGCTGGGACTGTCACTTTCATTGCATTTTCCGGATTTACACTAAAGAGCATTACCAGACAGTTTCTCCATGTCCTGGTTTCCTTAGTTACAAAATGGAGAGATTGGAGGAGACTTCTGTAATGATCTTTCTGTTCTCAAATTAGGGTTCTGTGATCATACATCACAGGATGCCACCTTCAGAGGCCCGGGCCATAATGAAGTCCTGGATTTTCATGTAACTGAAATCTGCATTCTGTGACATGGTGGCTCTGCTCTGTAGAGATTTGGGTTTCAGACACATGAGCTTTAGGTAAAGTGTTTCAGAATGAGCCGAAGCCTGCAGCACATCTGACTGCTCTCCGATAGGTTCGGTGTTATCATTTTGTACCAGACAGTAGAATTTCCTATAAAGGAAGTGATTGGAGATAGGACATAGGGACCTGGGTAGGCAGCATCTCCTTTACCTCATTCTTTGAGCCTCATGGCTGCTCTGAGCTATGTCTAACCCAGAAGTCTCCTGCTTTGGACATATCACGTGTCTCAGACTGTTACACTTCTTCAGAAGCATTGTGCTGTTTCCTCCTATGACATATTGTGTTCCGACAACAATAATGGACATCTGTGCTCAGGGCATTTCATGTGTCATGTCGCTTAATCTTCCCAGGAACCCTGCAGGGAAGCACTATTATTACTCCCCTTTTATAGAAGATCAAACTCGGGCTTCGAAAGGTTGAGCTTCTTGCTCTGTGCCCATGCAGCTTCCTAGATAAGCATGAGGGACAGGCTGAGGTGACAACGGCAAAGTCCTGGGTTAGCACTTGTGACCTTCAGTAACAAAATCTGACAGGGTGTCTGGTGTATTTTCTTGGAGGATTGTAGTTGTTTCATAGAGCTTGGGAGTCTTCCTTGTGGCAAGTACTTTGCTTTCTGTATGTCTATTTTGTGTATTTTTCTCAGATGGAACCTAAATCTATTTTTATCAAAACTAACATTTCATCCATGCTTTCAGAAAGTTTGGTAGTTATTTCTATTTGGAAATGGGTTATAACATTTCCCAGGAGAAGTTAGTTATTTAGAGTGCCTTCCACCCTTAAACAGCTGTTATTACTAGCTGAATCCTTAGCTTTGCGAACAGTCCAAAGGTGAGAGGCTTTTACTGATACTGTTCGTTAAAGTATTCATCAGGAGGAATTTAAGATACATTCCCTGTTGAGTGCAATCACCTACCTACTTTTTTAGAATAATTTTCCAAAGTGTAAAAAGTATTAGACTCGTAAGTGCTTTGTTTTGGTGCGGCATGGGAGCTGGGAAGGACGTGATAGAATGTCCCCCATCTGCCAGTTGATGAATTAACTAATGACTGAGGTGTGGCTCAGGCATTGGGGCAGGCACAGTGGTGGACACAGGGAAATAAAAGAATGTGATCTCTGGGTGGCAGGGGGCGTGTTTAAAGGAACACAGGGCAACTTCCGATGGCTGGAAAAAGGGCCAATGGCCCTCAGTGTTTCAGGGATTTGTGTGGGTTGTGATGGGAGATTTGACAGGACTGGTGAGTTGGTCTGGTCCATGAGGGATGAGCGGGGACTAGGTGCAGAGGGACCCAGTGAACTAAAGCCAGACACAGGACTGTGTTTGAGACGCCAAGTCCTCCTGGCTCAAGGGGACAGTTGTGTGTGGGTCCAAGTCAGAGAAAAGGGCTTGTATTCAGGTGATAAGGAAGTCTGAATGCCAGTTGAAGGGGTTTAGCAAAGAGGGACCGAGAGTTTGCAAGTGGACAACTGACGTACTTCAGGGGTGTTTTTAAAGAAAGGTAAAATCAAGAATCTCCTACAGGATATAAAATAAATACACATTGGAGTTTTAATTTAACTTTTAAAAGAGAACTGGGAAGATGCTCAAAATAGATGTTCAAAAGATATTCCTTCCTTTAAAGTAATTAGTGAATAGCCCATTAAGGAGTAGAAGCAAATGAGGCTCATGAAAGTGTATGAAGGCTGTCTGAAAAATATCCAGCCATCAGTGCCTCTAGTTTTCATATTACGTGGCTGGATACCTTGTGGACAGCCCTCATCCTCTGATTACATTTTGACTTTTAATACAATGTCGTGTGGGATCTGTCTGCTGCTTTATGCAACATTGGGAACTCCAGGCCAAGAGGTTTATGCTGCACCCGCATGAACACTTCTCCCTGAGGTCCTTCATTTTCCTCAGCCAGGCGCTGTCTTGGGGACATCTGTTCTCTTGGCAGCAAAGCCCCCACTGTGCACACAGGGAAAGACTGCAGGAGCGGCATCCCTCTGCTTAGCTGCTGGTCACAGTCACAAAGAGCCCTGTGCAGCCCGGGCCAACCTGGCCAGGGTGTTCCTCGGAGGGCACAGGTCTGTGCTCTGCTTTCCCACAGCCATCTCAGGCAGGAAATGAGGTTCTCGTCCAAGGTTAGTAAAAAGGCTGGTGATTGAGTGTGTTTTTCAGCTCAGGTCTGACAGTACACTTATTTTCTTCTCTGTCACCTGGTCAGCACTGCGTTTTCCTGGGATGTTGACTTGATACTAATTTTAAACATCAACTTTCTTCTTACAGTATTTTAAATTGTGAAATTAATATGTGCTCCCTGTAGTTCAACAATGAACAAATTATTAAGGAAAAGCTAATGATTTCCTTCTTGTATCCTGAGGAGATCAGTGCCAACAACTTGATGTGCATCCTTTAACCTTTCTCCATGGAGAGGATACACACACATGGGCACACACATGCACATGTGTACACATGTGCACAAAGACATGCACATACATGTACACAGAGACATGCACGTATACACAGGCATGCGCATACACACAGTCACACACTCAGAGGCACACATGTATGTACATACAGACATATACATACACACAGACATGCACACACAGAGGCACACACACATGTATGTACACATAGACATGCACACACACATGCGTGTACATACAGGCATGCACAGGCATGTACACACAGAGGCACACACATGCATGTACATACAGACATGCACACACACATGCATGTACATACAGGCATGCACAGGCATGTACACACAGAGGCACACACATGTATGTACATACAGACATGCACATACACACAGACATGCACACATGCACACACATGCACACATAGGCATGCACATACACACAGAAATGTGCACACACAGAGGCATACACACATGTATGTACATACAGGCATGCACACACATACACAGACATGCACATACATGCACACACAGGCATGCACATACACACACACACACGGGCACACACAGACATGCACACACATGCACACACTTTAGCATTTGCCTGACTTTATAAATGGCATCACACACATTAATCTGTAGTTTGTTTTAACAGCACACTATGAATAGCCTCCCAGGTCAACAGATATTTTCTCATTTTGAAAATAGCTACTTTGACCTGTATTCCCCCAAAAACCTGGGGCAGGGCTGGCCTGCAGGGGGTTTGTCCTGGAGTAACCCCAAGGACACTGGGAAGGGGAGAGTGGACCAGTGCTCAATGTCAGGTTAGAACTGTGGGGAGCCGGGGCTTTGCAGGGTGTGGAATGCATCTAAGCGCTGTCTGCCCTGGGACCCCTCTTAGGTCCTTCGCAGTTCTGGTTTGATCTGTGCTGGAATGGCTGCATGTCCCCATGGATGTCCGAGGTCTGGGCACACAGCGGAAAGCGTGAGGCAGCTGAAGAGGGTGCCATCAATCACACTGCCAGCAGCTGGAACACATGTGGCCAGAGAGGAAGTGAGATGACTCTTGGGACATGCCTACAGCACTGTGGGATGTGCCGTAGTGTGCATGTACCGCGTTTATGTAATGACACACAGTTGGACAGTTGCTTGTGTTGTTGCCAGTTTTATTTTTTGCCACCATGATGTCGCACTGAACATCCATATAATGTATTCTTACGAGCTGGTGTTGGTAGGTCCCTACATGATCCCCAAGGTGGGTGCTGGCTCACAGCACTTTTCATCAGTCGATTCAATCAGTCATCCCCACAGCGGAGTTATTACACTGTCCCCATTTCTCACATGAAGAATTGGGGTGCATAGGCATCTAGAAACTGAAAGCAGAAGTTTCTAATGGGTACTGAAAGGTTAGATTCCAAAAATTTCTTGGACTAAAAAAAGAAAAGATGTAATAGTATTATGAAATCAGTGTATTTTTATGAGTGTGTCTGTAACGTGCATATTGTACCCCAGGGAGGGCAAGAAGGTGCGTGCCTCTCCCAGGAGGAGGGGGCCCTGGTCGAGCACAGTTTTGGACTTGTTGAGGAGGAGGAGCTGAGGGGCATTCCTGTGGAAATCTCTAGTAGGCAGTTGGAGATGGGCCATGCATGTATTTAGCATGTTTATTTATGCATGTATTTTACATGCGTTATGTATAGGTGTAATGTATAGGTGTATTATGTACCCATTTTGTATGTTTTATGTATTATGCAAGCTTGTATGTGTGCATGTGTTATGTGTGTATTGCTTTACATGTTTATTGTGTTTATGTATTGTGTATAATGTATTTATTTTGTGCATTTATGTAGTATGCATGTTTTATCTATTATGTATGTTTCTGTATGTTGTGTACATTGTGTATGTTTCTAAATATTCATTTGAATGTGTATGTTGATTTTAAGAGTGTTTAAATGAATGTGTGAAGATGGTTATCTTTTTTCTACAATACGAGGCTTCATTTCCTGTACTGGACACTGAGTACTCTGTGCTGTATGTTGAGACTGAAAAAAAGTTAAGTCGACAAAGTGGTGGCACCTGCTCTCCTCTCCTTCATTCTGACCTCCTCAGGGAGGACACACACCATGTCATCATGGCAGTGATACATACAGAGTCAAAAATGGGACTGCTCAGGTCCTGTGGGAAGTGAGAATAGAACTTTACATTTCCTGACTCCTCATGTCTGTCTCAAGAGAGCATTAGACAGACCATTTGACTTTCTCAAGAGATAGATGTTAAAGAACCATCTCTCCTCCATCCAGATCTAACACTAGTGGACCCTTGAAGAGCTGGCATCATGCTGTTGTTTCCAGAGGGTCTTAGGCTGTCTGAGATCCTGCCATGTTAGTCTTTTAGTTTACCTGGATGGTTGTGATTGTAGGCAAGACATTTAGAGTCATCTGTCCTCTGTGACCTCTAATACAGGGAAAAGAGGTGGAGAGGCCCATGTGTCCCTGAGCAGGAAGGAAAGGGATTGAACATGGGCAGGACCGTTTCCCTGAGGTGGGCGATTGCACTGGGCAGGTCCTGTGTCTGCTCAGTGTCTCCAAATATGGGTGTAATTGCACTGTGGGAGCATGTTCAGACTCACCAGGGTATGAGGACAAGTGACAGCCTTCTCACCAGAGGGCCTCTCACCTACCCAGAGCACAGAGACCACAGGCAGTAACTTTCTCTTAACATTCCCACCAGCGCTGTGTGTTCTGAGAGGCCCTAAGCACCAGGGGCCAGTTCTCCATTCTAGTCTGCAGACCAGCCCCCTCCATAGGAGGCGGCAGTGGGCATTTTAGGAATCGGTTTGAAAAAAGAACAAAGAATATATTTGACTCTGCATGTCATAAGGTGCAGGGAAAAGTACTGCATTTACTGTGCTGTATGGTGGATGTCAGAAGTAGAAACAGTAAGTTCACCAAAGTGCTGGCACTTGCTTGTCCTTTCGTGTTCTGGTCTTGGGGTGGTGGGTGGGGAGCACTGTGAGATAATGTGACACTCAGATTGTGGGAGGAGTTAGAGACTGACTCTCTCGTGGGAGAAGTGGGGGGACCGTAAATGCAGGCATCCTGGAGGCCGACTGGCAAAGGCTTGAACTGGGTGCTCTCTCCACTGGAATTTATTGAGGTATAATCGACATACAGAAATTTATGTATTTATGGTATATAATGAGCTGTTTTGATATAGCTATATCTTGTGAAATGATCACCATAATTGAGTTAACTTATGTATTTATCACCTCACATAGTCCTCATGTTTCATGCTGAGTACAGTTAAAGTCTATTCTCTTAGCAAACTTTCAGTCTGTGACTGTTAAAGACTGCAGTCACCACACTGCACCACAGACCCCCAGAGCTTTCTTGTGCTGCATAACCAAAACTGCGTACCCTCTGACCAGCATGTCCTGTTTCCCTACTCCCCACTGCTCACAGCCACCAATCTGCTGCTGCTCCGTGTTTCACATGTAAGTAAGTTCGTGCAGTGTTTATCTTTCTGTATTCTTATTTTGTTTAGCACAGTGCCCTCCAGGTTCACCCACGTGGTTGCAACTGAGAAATTTTCCTTCATTTTAAAGACGTAATAGTAGTCCTTTGGGTATAGATACCACAATTTTTCCTTTTAGCCATTCCTGGACACGTGGTTGATTCTCTACTTTGGCCGTTGTGAATAACAGTGCAGTGAACATGAGTGTGCAGGTATCCTTTAAGATTCTGGTTTCATTTCCCTTGTGTAAATATGAAACATGGGGTGACTTGGGTCATATGGTAGTTCTCCTTTTCATTTTTTGAGGAATCTCCATACTGTTTTTCATGGTGGCCAATACATGTAAATGCACCAGTTTACATTCCTACCCACCGTGCACAGGGTGTCTGGGCTGCTGTCTTTCACACAACCAGGGAACCTTGGTTCTAGGTGCTGAGCACCAGGCTGAGCACCATGGGTGGGACTGAGGGCTTAATGTCCAGCCTCGCTTGGTGCTAAGCTTGAAGGGGAATGGCAGCAGGAAGCCGGTGGTCTTCCAGGCTCCAGGTTAGGAGAGCAGGTGCAGATTAGAGACAAAACCCCTGGCTGTCAGTGACATGTCCTGAACTGTCTATCTAGAGTCCAAGGATGGCACCCATTGAGCTAAGGGAGATGCCTTCAGCACAGCAACACCCATGAGATGCTGGGCACGCACTAGAATCCCATGGAGAAGCAGGGTTGGTTTTAAAAAGGATGAGTGCATGGCAGACAGAGCCCCCTGACTCACACATACTTGTTAAAAAGAAAGGGGGCTTGGGAGTGCACAGTGCTGGGACTGGAGGAGATCTCCGGCGTGCTCAGTGCAGGGATGGAGGAGATCACGGGTGTGTGTTCAGTGCGGGGCTGGAGGAGATCACGGGCGTGCTCAGTGAGGGGCTGGAGGAGATCACGGGCGTGCTCAGTGTGGGGCTGGAGGAGATCTCTGGTGTGCTCAGTGCCAGGACTGGAGGAGATCTCGGGTGTGCTCAGTGCGGGGCTGGAGGAGATCACAGGCGTGCTCAGTGCCTGGACTGGAGGAGATCACGGTCGTGCTCAGTGCGGGGCTGGAGGAGATCTCAGGCGTGCTCAATGCCTGGACTGGAGGAGATCACGGGCGTGCTCAGTGCGGGGCTGGAAGAGATCTCCAGTGTGCTCAGTGCGGGGCTGGAGGAGGTGCTCTTATTCAGCTATTGGTTCTTCAAGATAATTTGGTTTCCACCTGGCTGCCCAAAGAGAATCGCTAGCTGCTATAGCAACTATGTCCTGTGTACAGCAGTTGACAGCACACCTTATGTGCTGATTCTATGCTCAGAAACGTAGGCTGGGCTGGTGGGATGAATAAAATAACAAGCTGGAGGGTGACATTGCTGTAAGACAGGGCTGTACCTCCTTTCTTCACTGCACACCCGCGTCCTGTTCATCACAGATTCCCGTCAAGCCCACCCCACCCCCCAGTCTAAGCTGTCACGGTGTGTCACCAAGTGGCCTCCACGTGGATGCTCCCACTCTTGCCTTCCTTCCTTCTCCTCTCTAAGCAGCTGACGATTTCACTGCTTTGACTTAAGCCACGCAATGGAAATCGTCAGGTCCTGCGCCCCTGAGGCCTGGCTTTCCGTGGTTGCTGCTGGAAGCGCTCACTGTTTTTGCCCACAGGTCAGCTGTGCTGCAGGTTTCAGGACGGGTTTTGCATGCCCCATGGATGCTGAGTGGGGCACTGGCTGAGGGCAGTGCCTGCACGTGGCCGGCTCTCCTGACGCTAACCAGGCAGCCCCCTACACAAGACAGCACGTGAGTACGTTTAGTCCTGTGCTTGCGCCACAGCTGCTACCATTCCGTTGACCAAAGCAAGTCGTATGCAGCAGTGCCATGAGGACGTGTACTCCGCCGGAGCGGGTAAAGAGAGGCGGCCGAGGGTGTGAAGGTGCAGTCCTACCACTGATGACCAGGTCTCCCCCAGGAGCTTCATGGCGCCTGGAAAAAGCCCCGCCCCCGCCTTCCCCGCCCCCACAGGACGCTGATTGGCCTCTAGCACCTGTCCTCGTCCTCGCTTTGCTGCACGTGCTGCGGACCTTTGATCCGCGACCCCTCCCCGCGTTCTCGGGGAGCTCCACCCCTGCACTCCTGGCCGGAAGCCCTGCCCCACCTTGCACTCCTGCCCTTCACCTGGCGCTGGCCTCTGGTGGGACACCACCTCCTGAGCAGAGCTGTCCCTGGCCACCCTGCTCACCACGTGGCCTCCGACCTTCATGACCCGCTCGCTGTCTCCCCAGACGGGCGCTGTGTGTCCGGTGCGCTCGCAAGCTCGCTGCCCACTCCCTCTGTCTCCTGGGGAAGTCAGCCCCGGGCAGGCAGGGGCGCTGGCGTTCGCAGACCGGGGCTCAGAGCTGGGCGGGCAGATGGGTGGACTGCAGTGCGGTCCAGGT
The DNA here is from genome assembly GCA_004026885.1 of Lyroderma lyra. Classification (NCBI taxonomy): domain Eukaryota; kingdom Metazoa; phylum Chordata; class Mammalia; order Chiroptera; family Megadermatidae; genus Lyroderma; species Lyroderma lyra. The sequence continues at coordinate 37,500 of PVJL010008889.1, forward strand.
GGCGGGCTCCCCACAGCACTTGGGGACAGAATGCACCGCAGACCTAGACACGCAGGCCCCTCGCGGTGTGGGTGCGGCCTCAGAGTCCTATCCCCACCCACATCCCCTTCCATGTGCTTCTTGTTGGGCGTTGGAAAGTGGGGAGGCCTGGGGTTGGTCAGCAGCTCCCATCAATCACGGCTGGAGTCGTTCCTTCCGAGTGTTACATGCTCGTGTGTATCCGGGATGGCAGCTTTCAACACTGGGTGCCAGGTCCGCCTCCTGCCTTTGGTTCCTGGATTCTGCCGGGTGGATGTTGCCTGTCATGACGGGGTGTGTGTACATCTTCGTGTGCAGCTGCTGCCCCTGCAGGGGTCTGACTGGGAATGAATAGGCCGGCAGTCGAGCCGCAGGACGTCTTTAAAGAGGTGCACGGCCGCCCCAGATGTGGGGGAAGGCCCGGTTCCCAGGGGGAACGTCCAATGCGGCATACACGCTGTGGGCTTAGAGGTACACCCGTACCTCTGCACCTGCTTGGAGGGCCAGGCCCAGCTAGAGAGCAGTGGGGCGGAGGCCAGTGTACGTGGCAGGGCCTAGTGGCATCTGTGTGGGGTCCAGCCAGATGATGTCAGGAAGACGAGCTGGGATCCATGGGACAGGGTGAGAGGCCACCATCTGGACCAGGGTGTGGGGGATGGTGGTGGCAGCAATCAGTGTGTCTCACTGAGCAGCACGGGGCTGGGACAGTGACCATCTCCCAGGTGACAAGGGAAGGAAGTGCAGAGGCTGCTGGGCAGTTCTGGAAATCCTGGGGTGCCACCTGTGTGCGTGGGGTTCCTTCCAGATACAGGTGTATGGGAGTGGCCTGGGCACATCAGCTGTGTGCGCAGCATTGTGGCAGACACTGTAGTTCAATGGGTGTATTTTCTAGCAAATTACCGTTTTATTGTCACATTTAAAAATTTTGTGATTTTTCTAAATTTTATTTTTTAAATTTATTTTTTAATGACAATTAATGTAAAATATTTTATTAGTTTCAGGGGTACAGCACAGTGGTTAGAGTTAGCTGTTTATATGACTTACAAGGTGATCCCCTGATTAGTCTAGTACCCACCTGATACCACGTATGATTATTCCATGTCACTGACTCTGGTTCCTATACTTTACTTTATAGCCCATGACTGCTTTGTAACGGCCAATTCTTACTTCTTAATCCCTCCCCCCACCCCCAGCCCCCAGGCCCCCTGCCACCTGGCGGCGCCCACAGGATCATGTGATCGGCCTCTACCAGCTTGTTTCGTTTTGTTTGTTCATTTACTATATTTTTTAGATTCTACATGTACTCATATGTGAAGTCACATGATGTGTGTCTTTTTTCTGTCTGAGAAATCTTAATTGTCATTATTGTGTAGGTAAAAAGGCATAGGAACTGGGTAGGTGTGTGTAAGCGTCAGCATTTGAAGAAACCTGAGTGGCGAAAGCAAAATGCACCGTGTGTTCAAGTCACTTAGTGCATGACATCAGTCTTAACAGGAAGCAGGACCAATGTCGGTCACTCTAATTAAGGGTGACAGAGAGAGGCTGTGAGAAGAGGTCATTGGGTCTGTTTCTGAACCCAAATCTCTTCCTTCAGAACTCTAAGGATGTGCTTAGATCCTAATTGGGTTGACATTTAGTAGAACATATAAATTATTAAAGTATGTGGATTAAGTAAAACATTTTTGTATATAAATAATATTTCAGTGTCTTTAAACTTTAACTCCTCATCACCATTACTATACCTTTATTCTTAAGCAGTTTTAAATAAACACTGGTTAGAACTGTATTTCATGGATTCCAGCTGGTTTGCTAAGTTTTTCTTCTCTCTGGGAAGTCACGTAACCTGGGGGCAATGTTCTGTTTGAGCCACTGGTCAGGCACACGTCCTAGGAGCCTCTTGGGTTCACAGAGCTCCTGTTTCTGCTGTGCTGAGAGCATTTTGTTCCCACTGGGTTCCTTTTCTGTATTTACCCTTGCTCTCCCTTTGTTGTAGGCCGTGGATGCTTGTGTGTGAGTTGTGCTAAATAGTATAGCACTTGCTTGTTTATTTGTGTGGCATCGCTATCGTGGTGTCTGGCACAGAGTAGGTATTCTCTGCCTTCAGTGTCCACCCTCTTCCCAGACCTATGCTTCTCCTTGTCACTTCCATTGTGCCCTCATTCAACAAATATTCACCGAGTTCCAGGCAAGCTCACAGAAAGCTGTATGATAACCGACTACCCCAGTGGGCTGCATTATTGCAGAGTGGGGGTTCAAAGCTGAAACTAGGGTCAAGTTACAGGTTCCTTTGTATTTCCCAGTGTCTCCAACAGAATTTTACTTTGCAGTTTGAGTCTTCAGTTCTTCTGTAAGCAAAAGCTCCTACAAATTTCCCAAGTTCTTTATGTCAGAATATAGTGATTACTGATTATTCATTACATAACGTAATTAATTTATATCACTGTCATTGTATTACTTTTGCTTCGTGACAAATTACTCCCAAACTCGAGGAGCTCAAAACAGCAGGTGTTTATTACCTCACAAAGGTTTGCAAGTTGGGAAACCAGAAGTGACTTCCCTGGGAGGTCCTTGCTAGGTGTCCTCTGAGGTCACAGTCAGAGCATCAGTGGGGCTGCAGTTGTAGACCTCTGCCTGGGACATGGACAGTCACGTGGCTTTGGGTAGGACACCTCAGTCCCCCCATGTGATGCCCCCAGGGCAGTCTGCCCTGGCATCTGGCTCCTCCCAGAGAGAGCGGGGGAGTGGCTATGCCTTTTCTGACTCATGCTGTCACTTCTGCCATGACCTAGTCTTAGTGGTCATCGTGTCTACACTCAAAGGCAGGGGATAAGGCCACCATTGTTGAAGGGAGGCCTCTCTAAAATCTGCATGTGTTTGAAAAGTACCACCCCTATAGTCACTCCCCGATGCTCCCAAGTACGGGAGCTGGGTCCTGGGGACGTGGGACATGTCAGAGTGTGCTCATCTTCCCGCTTCTGCCCTGTGTGGGCTCGTGTGCCTGCCTCGCTCACCCTTGGTCTCCGCGCTTCCTGCTACTGGGCTGCAGAATTTCAATGGGTAACCTTACATGGAATCTGATGGTCTAGAACAGCGACGTCCAGCCTTGTGGCTGCCCTGGAAGAAGAATTGTCTTGGGCCGCACATACAATACTGATGAGCTAAAAAAAACAGTTGCAAAAAAGTCTCAGAATGTTTAAGAATGTGTGTTGGGCTGCATTCAAAGCTGTCCTGGGCCACAGGCAGGACATGCCTGATCTAGAAGATGGGTATAGCTACGTCTCAGATGTCACAGTTTGCTAACAGCTGTGTAGGCAACACCATGCCACTGACTTGACATTAGTAAAAATTTACTCAATAAACGAAAGAACAAGTGAGTGAGTGGTGAAGGCAGGGCATTGAAGACATGTGGTGCCAGTGTTGAAGTAAGTCTACATGCAAGAGCGACATCTCATCTGTTGCCAGCTGGCTGCATTCACCCAGTGCTGCTAGGAACACACGTCCCAGCCAGGCCCCCGAGCCACCAGAGAGGGCCAGGGGGCTGGATGCTTTCTGCAGTGCTGTCTCGCTCTGTTCTCTCTGGCGGGGCAGCTCGTAGTGGCCAGGAGCTACTCTCTGATGCAGACCTGTGTCTGCTGAGCACCGTCTATGTGATGGACATTGTATCAAGGCCATTATGAACTTACAAACAATGATGAGATGCGTTCAATGGCCCTAGACGTATGAAGATATCTACTTGGCATTTCCAAATGAACAAGGCCAGCGATGCCTCTGACCTTCATTCACTGATGTTGGAGGATGTCATTCATTCACTTACAGGACTTGTCCTACATGGCAGGCCAGCAAGTGCCACATGTGAGCTCAGGCTCAGGCGTGTCACCTCACAGATGTGTCTTCTGTACATAAGATACATCAGGTAGCACACAGCCGGCTCAGAATGCCCACTGGCTGGAAACAACACGATGACTAAAGTTCAAGGCTGTGTAGGGTGCTAGGTGACTGTTGTAAATAAATGTCCCTCTGGGCCCCGGGAGTGGATGTGAGATAGTCAGCCCTCAGGATCAGCAATTAGGCTCAGGAAGAGAGTGAGTGTGTGTGTGTGTGTGTGTGTGTGTGTGTGTGTGGGGGGGGGGTTATCTACACTGAGGGTCTGTGAAAACTCTATTTTAAGCTCTTTTGTTAAAAAAAAAAGGTGCATTTACTATAGATACAATGTATTCAGCCCCTCATCACTTACCCTTCATTTACCCTTCGATGCTTTCTCTTCCTTTGATTCATCATCTTACTTTACCTACTTTCCCTCATGTTTTTTCTTAGCTCCAAAAGGAAGAGAAGATTAGCATTTTAAAAACTAGGAGCCTTGAGGTGTAAGGTTTCTTCAGAAGCTCCACCCCTCGGTGCTGTCCATCCAGGTGTGTTTGTGGGGTGACAGGTCTGTGGGAGCTTCGTTCTGGGAGGTTTTGACTCTGGGAGGCAATGAGCGCGTCACATTATGGATATAGGAGAAAATGGTGTTAAATGTAACTTACAGATCTGCTTTACACAACGTTTAAAGTGATAACTTCTCCAGTTTAGTTTAGTTTTACTTTTGCAAAGACATCATTTTCCCTGGGGAGGCAGACATGGCCTCTTGAGGTCCCAGGGGCATCTCTTCACTATGTACCTGTCTCGGATTTTTTAATAATGCTGATGTGAAAACATTAATTGAAATGTTAGGAAGCAGAGAATCCCTGATGAATCACTGAAAATTGGCATTACTTGGGAAGTCACTTTGCTGTAGTTTTTCTTCCCTGAGTGTCACTTGGTCCTGAGGCTCAGGCTGATGGGTATAAAGCAGTGAGGAGAAATAGTGTGACATTAAAAACAAATCACTCTCAAGTGCCTGTTATAATATACACTTTTTATTCTTTCCTGTTTTAAGTACATCCCCTGAGTTTCAGAGCTTAGTTAGTAATCTGCTAAAAGTCATGTTTGACTTAACATGCTAACAATAGTTTTTACTTGCTTCTGTCTTTATGCTGAATTCCTTTTTGATTTAGCTTTTGTATTATTCCTAAATGTGGTTTTGAGATACTCCCTTCAGTATGTTTACCTGTGTTTTGGAACTGATAAAATGAACTAAAAATCGTGTAATACTTCTGGTCAGAATTGAAATATGAAATGGGTTCCAATAAAGTAAAGTAAAGTAACTGTCTTTGATGTTAGACAGTTCACTGGTTAGTGACCCAGAAGTGTCATCTTATATAAAGAGTGTCAAAGCTATAACTTTAGCATTGTTTGCTAATTTATCCACCTGTCAAAGATTTATTAAGTATCTTTTAGTTCTTTACAAAAGTACACAATCAATTTTATGCTGATTATCAGGATAAAACTCCAATAGCTGAAGTGAGTATTAGCACTATCAGACAGGCCTATACCCTAAGGTTTGTGCTTTTTGTATCACAAGAATTTCCTGCCGAAGGTTTACAAATTCAAGGAAATTTCTTTAACAAAATACATCCCTCTCCGCCTCCAGAATAAAGGAGATTGTGAGCCCCCTGTCCCTGTGCAGACCAGGCACGAGCGCAGTGGTCACTGTGTAAAGACCACACAGCAGAGTTTCCAATCCAGCCACAGATGTATATTCAAAAGATAGTAAGAATCGCAGATCTGAGTTGGAGTCGGGGATATGTGGCAGGAAATGCGTGTGTCCCATGCGTGGTGCATGCAGCATGCTGTCCAGGACCTGACATGGAGGACATTACTTTAGACTTTAAAGGCATTGGGGGGATCTGTGAGAAAAACGAGGTGGGGCACTGAACCTGGATGGGAGGCACTGGAGCAGATGAGAATTTCTCAAGATACGTCAGGTCTGTAACTCCCGTTGGGAAGTGAAGAAACGCGTGCAGCACCTCGGTGAACTGGAAAGACGGCGCGATTCTGTGGATGAGAGCTCGTCTCTCTCTGTCGGGTTCTGCCTGGCACATTTTCCGGAAGTGTCACGGCTGCCAAGGGAAGGGTGCACACGCTCGCCACGCCACACCACGCCCTGGCAGGTGTTTCAGACTGAGTGGGCCTCAGCTCGGCGTGCTTCGTTTGTCTCTGAATCCACTCCTTATTCCAGATGAAATTGTGACCTCCTGCAGCGGTCTCTATGAGCAGCTAAGGGTGTGACGGGCAAGTTCATTCATCTCTCTGCCCCCAGGCTTTCACTTGGCTAAAATGGGGGTAATAATAGCACCTAAGACATGGGGCTGTTGGGATAACCAGGGAGCATCCTGAAAGGACCTGAAACGGAGCCTGGCACTCAGTACTATTTGTATACTTGAATGTGTGAAATAACTATGTAAGTGTACTTAGGACAGTTGCTAGCACACTTCATATAGCTATCTGTGTGCACGAAGGCTGTCCGGAAAGTGTCCAGCCATGCAATATGAAAAATAGAGGCATTTATGGCTGGATTTTGTCCGGACAGTCCTTGTACTGCAATTTCTTGCAACAACGTGCACCCCCCCACCATGTGAGTATATATGAAGGGTGCTAGTATCTTCCTAACACTGAAACAATCATGCCAGTCATCTCTGTCAGTTATAGCATGAGCACTGGTGAAGACCGCGTTGGTATTACGGAGTGGTAGAAACAGAAATGGGCGCAGGACACTCTGAGACAGTGCGTGAGAAAGAGATGGAATTGCCCTGTGCTGTGGTCACGTCTGCTCACGGCTGTCATGCTTCTGCAAGTCCCTGCTAAAGCCACTGGGGTCACTTGGTGCATAGATGACCTCACATAGTAGCATCCGCTATGGGATCTCTGGATTGTTCTCCTGGAGATGTTTGAAGATTTCATTGGTTTGAGCAGACTTTGCCGTCTTTCTGCAACTAGGTCTCTCCTGTCACGTTTGCCAACATTAAATGAGGCTGCGGGCTTTCCGAATAGGTGCCTTTTCCCTCTCTGGTTTGCTCTCACTGTGCGAAGTGAAAAATAATTTAAGCCTGCACTACATACACATTTGGTAGTAATGTGTGAAGCAGAGGATTTGATTCATATTTTATTTATGGTTTGCTGTGATGAAAGCCTGATTCAAAATACTGTAAATAGAGCCACAGAGCCACTGTTCAAAAATAATACCTGATTCTTCATGACATTTTGTTTCCATGAAAGCGGTCTGGTGTCATTTAGGAAATGTTCGTTCTTGTACTCCTGAAGCCCAGGGGAGAAGCCATTTCGCTTAATGGTCAGCCTTAGTTACTATTTATATTCTTTTTGACTCTCCGTACTCCCTCTGGTGGGTGGCACTGCATTAGAAAACGCTCTGTTACGTTCCCTTGTGTCTCTCCCCCCGTCCTGTGTGCCAGCACAGCGCCACTCCTCACAGGAAGCTCTGCACCCGAGCGAGACGCTCTCTCTCACATGGCCTTCACCCCACAGCATTGCATCAGCGTACAGTTTCCCCATCACAGGTTTTGAAAGCTAAATGAAGGATAGTGTAATTAACTATCTGTTAATTATCTATAATTAGAGGCAGTAACAGAAAGGTGTTTTATGCTCATGAGACAATTTACATGTCATGGACACGTCAGAATCTTTCTTTGGATACATTTGTTATATTTTAAAGAATGAAATGATACCACTGATGTGATTGCGTCGCCTCATTATCTGTGAGCACACGCGAGGAGTGCTTTGGGAATTACAGGACACGTACCCACGGGAGTGGCGGGAAGGCTTCCCTGGCCTCCCTGCAACACCTGTCTTCCTTGTGAAAGTGCCTTTAACTCACTCAAAGTCATCAGGATGCAGAGGGGCGTATTTTGGGGTGTCGTACTCGGAACCCCTACGTCCTTTGCAGTAAGTGAGTGTGGACACTGATGGCAGTAATTCTCCAGCTCTCTGTGCTGCAGCGGGGTGGGTACTCCAGTCAGGAAACTGAAAGCAGAGAAACGTGTGCATGGCAGATCCAGGACACGTGGGTCTCCATGTGCAATGCTTGTTGAAAAGGGGCATCTGGAAGTTCTGGTGACGGTGACGGGAGGAAATGGTGTCAGATGCTAGCAAGGATTCCCTTCTAACTCTAATTAAACAACAGTTCTTTCTCAACTCTTAGATTCAGAACATCCGTTGAAAGGACTTCCCCAGGCCATTCACTCTCAAGCCTAAAGGAACCGATTCTTGAAGAGTTGTTTCTAGGGAGGTTAATATAAGTCACTGGAAATGGGTTTGGGACTTTTGTTCTGAAAGGTGACTCGCGAGACGAATGCCCCACTGGCGGTAGTTCTCAGGCATAGCATCTCTCCGGAGTCTCTTGTTTTTGGGCTCCTTTCCATTGCTTGGCATTGATTTATCCAAAATTGCATAAGCCAATGGATAAGAATACTATAGGGTTGTAGAAAATGGTGGGGAAGGTAACCTCAGGTCATAGATGGGAAATGGGGAGGTAGGTGAACAGGGGCAACTTGGGCCTGCCCGACTCCTGGGGCATTTCCATGTCCTGTGTTAATGGCATATCCTGCCAGCGAGTCTGAGCTTCGCAGAGGTGCTACAGGCAATGAAATGCTTGGGGAAAGCATGTCTTTAAAAGCAGGATTCCTGCTCTGACAGATTGGAGAGCTTTGGAATAAACTACCGAGGGATGGGAGGGGTAGTCCTTTGGTGTCACGAATCTATGACAATAGAGGTGCATTTGCTATTTATTTTCTTCCTTTTCATAACTTGCTACAAAAAATTATTCACAGTGTAAACCTGTCTCTACTTTCTGAAAACTCTCATTTAGTGTATTCAGTAACATTCAAAGTAGTGTTGGCATATTCGTGTCTTACTCTGCTAGGTAATAAGATTACAGAGATAAAATTTGTCCTTGGTTTTGTGTGATTTTTACTTGGCTTGGCTGTGACATTCTGTTCCTATAAACACACATTATTAGAGTTGTTTTTTAATGTGCTAGAAATCTCTGCATTTCACATCACTGCTATTATTATGGAGAGAGGTATTAGGGATGATTAGCTCTGTTTTCAACAGTGAAATCCCCATACAGGACATGGAAAGTGGGAATCCAAGCAAATGCAGCTGAACATACGGACATATGTGAATATTTTATTTATTCATTCAAAAACTCAATATTGAGTACGTACTCTGAGGCAGGCATTGTTTTATATACTGTGCATAGAGATGTAAATAGAGCAGACATAGTCATGTTTCTTAAGATGCATTATACTTCAGTGGGAGGAGATGGAAGAAAGAAAACATGTAGGTAAAACATGAAGCATATGCAAGGGTACTGGCACTATGGAGAAGGACTGAGCAGGAAGAAGGGTGTGGAAGGAGGTGTTCGGTCCTGTGGTTTGTGGCTGTGTCTCCCAGGACAGTGCACACCCCGAAGGTGGGGACCCTGTCCCAAGTTGCTGTCACCACACCCAGCAGGTATCACTGAGTGTGGCACATTACAGATGTTGAGTGGATGGGTGGATAAACTGGTTGTTGAGTGAATCCTCCCCGCTTATGATCTACTTTCTTTTTCACACTACTTTATACAATATATAATTTAATTTTCACTTATGGCTGTCTAACTCGGCTGGAATATAACCAGCACAAGGGTTAAGAATTTTTGTCCAGTTTGTTCCCTGATATATCTCAAGAATCTAGAACACTGCCTGATAGACAGTAGCATTTACTGAATGTTTGATGAATGAAAAATTTTAATAAGTAATTCATGAAGAGGAAACAGTGATGTCATTAACTTATGATGTGAGCTTTGTTTGCTACTTTTGGCAAGCAGGAACAAGCTAGCTTGCGAAGTGGAAACACCTCTTATTTGTAAAGTCCATGTTATTGACTATGGTTAGCAAATCATACCTTCAGTTGCCTATTTGTAAAGATTTTTGTTTGTTAAGATGAATAACAATATATTATCTAGAAGTTAGATCAGAAAAGCCATGCTACATTTGCTAGTGCTATAAAATAAATCATTTTAATAATTAAGATACATAAAGTGTTTATAATGGAAACAATAAAGTCTCTCAACTGTGTACAATCATTGACTTTCCAAGTAACTTTTAAGGAATATATTTATCTTACTACATTCAAAATAATAGTTGAACCATGATTATCATTTTTTCTGCATAATTTTCTTTTTATATTCTATGTATTCCCATAGTATTACAGTAATTTATAATATTACAGTGCTTGGCAATCTTGAAGATATGAAATAAAATTCTTCTACTGGCATGTAGAAAATAAAAATAAAATAATTGAAAGCCATTTATATAGCCTTTTATGAAAACAGTTTTCTCTGTAAAAACAGAGCGCGCACTTCGCGGAAGCTGCGCGGAAGCGGCGCCCGCCCGGCGCGCGCACAGGGGCGCCCCGGCCATCACGTGCGCGCGCACATCCGCCCCGCCCCGCCCCGCCCCGGCCCCGCCCCCGAGGACCCGCGCCGCGGGAAGGGCGAGGCCGCGGGCGGGAGCGCCAGCCTGAGAACCGCAGTGCCAGCTACGACGTCACTCGGACGCGCTTTCCGCAGCCTCTGACCCCGCTTACCAAAGCAGTTGTGGCCACGCTGCCCTGTGGCTTCGGGGAGCGCAGCCGTCGAGGGCCTGCGTCGTGCCTGCTCTGACGCCCAGCCGTGTCCGGGAGGCTGGGGAGGGACAGCGGTGACCTGCGCCCGGGCAGCGGGGGCCACGGCTCATCCGCGAGGAGCGCCCGAGCGGCACCGGGGCCCCGCGCCTGCGTCCTGCGGCCGCTGCTGCCTCCTGCCTTTCTTCTGCTTCCTCGCAGCCTGGTCTCTGCGCGGCGGCTGCTGCTTGCTTTCCTCCTTGTACCAGGGCCCCCAGACGCCCCCATTGAGCCGCGGGTTGCTCCTGGGGTCTCTGGGGGGGTACCTGACGGGCACTGCGGTCCTGTTGAACTGGGACAGCCTGCGGAGCAGCTGGCGCACGACGCCGGGGTAGCGGCCCGAGAGGTCCACCCTCTCGTAGGGGTCGGCTGTGATGTTGAAGAGCCACACGCTCTTGCCGGTGGACAAGGTGACCCGTTCACTGTGCCAGCGGCTCGGCCCCAGGTTGCTGAAGGCCTGAGGAGGGACCCAGTCGCCGTACCCGGGGTTCCCCGTGAGCAGCTTCCAGTGCCGCACCCTGATGGCCGACTGGATGGCGGTGTTCCAGATCCCGTAACCCGCCGCCCAGGAGCCGTTCTTGGCCTTGGTGTAAATGGGGTCAATGTTGTGCAGAATGTCCACTCGGGGCGAGCGCAGGCCCTCACTGATAGTCTCCCAGACGTCGTAGCCATCCAGGTGCACGTCCTCGTCGATGTGTCCCTCCGCCAGCGAGAGGAGCGTGGGGTACCAGTCCGTGATGTGCACCAGCTCCTTGCACACTGTCCCCCGGTTTTTCAGCAGCGGGCTGTGCACGAAGCCGACAGCCCGGACACCCCCCTCCCAGTACGTCCCTTTGCTCCCCCTGAGGGGCCAGTTGCTGCCCCCTGCAGCGGGCTGGCCGCCGTTGTCTGAGGAGTAGATGATGATGCTGTTGTCGTAGAAGCCGTGAGCCTTCAGCGCCTGCGTCACGTTGCGGACGGCCTCGTCCAGGCAGGAGAGCATGGCGGCGTACCTGCGCCGGCTGGTGTTCACGATGGACCGGTACTGCTCCAAGTACCTGCCCGGGGCTTGCAGCGGCGAGTGAACCGCCTGGTAGGCGATGTAGAGGAACAGCGGCTTCCTGGGGTCGTGGGCAGCGAGGATGCCCTGCACTCTCTGCGTGTACATCTGGGTGGAGTACGTGCCGCTGTCGTGGTCCCAGGCAGCACGGTCGTTCTCATACAGGTCGTAGCCGCACACCCCGGGGCTGTCGCATTTGTAGTGGGTGTAGTAATCGCCGCTTCCCAGGAGGGAACCGAAAAAGGTATCGAACCCTCTCCTGGTGGGCATGCACTCTTTCCGGTAGAAGCCCAGGTGCCACTTCCCGACCATGTGTGTGGCGTAGCCGACCTCCTTGAGCTTCTGCGGGAGGGTGGTGTTGTCCAGAGGGAGGCAGTTGGGCTGCGTGGGTCTGATGATGGAGTGCTGGAGGCCCGTGTGGATCTGGTACCTTGGCAGGAGAGCAGAGAGCTGGTCAGTGCAGAAGGGCGGTGCTGGCGTAAAGCAGTGCTCCCCAGCTACAGGGTTTCCCTGGGGAGGGACAGAGGTGACCTGCGCCCGGGACGACAGCCCACCCGGAATGCAGTAAGACGATCCCGCCTGCCACGGGGACGCCGGAGTCTGACTGAGCAGCTTCAGATCAACACCTGAGTGCATCTGACGCTAAGTCAGCGACTTGGAAGCTGAGATTTTTACCACCAATCTCAAAGTGTTGTTTAAGTTCTTGTACACAATTTATTTGAATATTATTTAATCTTTCCATTAATTCTATGACAGAAAAAAGCTAACATGATAAAGGAAAGGGTAAAAATTTCAGCGTCGTCTGCTCCTCCTTCATCTAGGGACCTCATGTTAGCTCCTAAATTGTTTCCTGAGATCATTTATTCCCAGTTAATGCTAAAGTACTAAAAACACATGCAGGAATTATGCAAAAATCTCCTGTTTGTCAAAAAAATTGTTTATAATTAGTCCCCAATCTGTTAGATATCTGTAAAGAGAAAGAGGTTTCTGACTCACAATATGTTAATGTTGCAAAACCACTTTATTTTATTTTTTAAAATTAAAATTAATTACAGTTGACGTTTAAAATTATGTTAGTTTAGGTGTAAAGCATAGTGTTCAAAAACCATTTTAGAGTGAATGTTTTAACTAATGCTAAGGAAAGATTGTATTTTCCCCGCAATAGCAAGAAATGAGTCCCTTCCTGTGTCTCCCACAGTATCTCCTTTTTCAACAAACACCACAAAATGGTCTGAGAAAACACAGTAGCGCTTTCTGTATGTCAAAGGTGAATGAATGTGAATTTCTGGCGTGGTCCTTTTTCCAGGGTTTTCCCCCAGAGAACGGTTATTACGATGCAAGTGTATGAGTTTTCATTTTGGGTCACGATGTGCCTGTTAGCTCATGACATTTTCAAAGCTGTTGATTCTATAGTTATTCTGTAAGTTCAAAAAGACTTTTTAAGTAGGAAATACAGAAATTCTGAGGAAGCGAAGGTTACACCACATTCAGAAGCCATTGTTATTGTTATCAATAATACTTGATCCAGTTCAGAATCCAAAACATTCACTAGTGAACCACGGGTTTGGCTCAAGTGCATGACAAATGGGCAACACCCGTCAGTGCAAGCATGGCAGACGTTTACAAAGAAATCTGTACGGGTAAGAATTGGGGGCAGGATTCATGGGCGTGGGTTAATAACTAAATATTCTCACGCAGAACATGGACTTGGCCAGAGTATCTGCTCAGTTCATGGAACGGCTAACGGATTCAAGTCTAATTACACTGGGCAGTTTTCACTTAGTACTAGAGGCGAAAGGAAGGGAGGCTTTTCAGAAGTGTGAAACACAGGAAACGTTCACACAGAAAAGAATACCATCTTCCGCAAGAGGGCAAGGAGTCAGCCAATTGACAGAGGTCAGAGCTGTTTGTCAACTCTGTGTTTCTGTCTTCTCCACAGAGGAGAGAGGTTTCCATGTCGGAAAACCTGGCAGCAGCTCGTAACAGAAGAGGGATGTTTAGGGCAGCTCCTGCTTAAATGACTTCAAGCCTCTTGGGCCAAGTGGGAGGGAGTTTGGGGCAGAATTGGGGTCTGGGCTAAGGGTGCAGTCTTCGGGTCAGACGGCTGCGCTGCCCATCGGCTGTGTGGTGTGCAGTACTTAGCGGTGTGGGCGGAAGCCCGGGCTTAGAGACGTGAACGGAAAGTGAAAACCCACAGGTGGTGAGTGTGGACTGCTCCGAGGTGCGTGCGTGGAGGGCGGACACGGGCAGGCGCGTCCGGGGCTGCCCAGTGAAGAGCGCGTGTCCTGGCCAAAGCTCATGCATCCGCATTTTATGGTAAAGCCCTGCGCCTGCTGTACCTGCCTCTCAGGACGTAGGTGGCTCAGAAGAGGCCGGCCGTGAGTATTTGCTGAGTGAACGAGAGAGCGTGTGTATTCCTAGAGAGACAGAGAGAGAGAGAGAAGGAGAGGGAGGGAAGGCACCAAGCTGTTAGCCGTTTCCAGGGAGAAAGGGAAGTTTTCGTTTTCTGTTGTATAAATTTACATGTAGATGAAAGTTAGGTGAGTGGGTGTCAAAACGTGTAGCTTATTCTACTCAAACTAATTCCTGTATGTGACTAATTTTACCAAGGCAACTAACTTAAAATGGAAACAAGAAATCTAAGTGGCAATTGAATGGAAATAGTGGTTCGGTGCCATCACGGAACCGTCTTCCTGGTGGGCCCAGGACACTGGTGAGACCAGACGAAGGGGGTGCAATGAGCAAATAATTCTGTAATTGTCCCATTTCACTAAATAAGCAAAAGGGTAACTTCTCGAGTAACTTTAAAATCCCTGCCTCTGAGGTCTTTGCTGGTCGCCAGAGCCCACTGTTGCTCACACGTGCAGTTGTCTTAAACCTGGTTTCCTGCATCCGGCACAAGAGCAGTTTGATTTGTGAATCTACACAGAGGATTACCACTTCTTGATGTTTTTGTTCATTCTTCCTGTCATTTCATGGCGTGGACGGTACTTGCTTTTGTCATCTATTATGTTAACCTATTCCTCCCCTGTTGCTTTTGGTGAATACAGGGTCCGGCACAATATCACCCCTGCTTTTTTTTTTATTATAAGCTAGTAATTTATATCAAATCTTTTATTGCAAAATCTACCAAATCTTTCAGTACGTAACCATAAGCATGGAATTCTGTAACATAACAGTATCACACTCAAGCACGATATATGGCATTTTAGGTGAAATGTTCATATTGCTCTCCGTCTCGTGTGAGACAGTCACACACGTGATCTGGCGTTACTTCTGCCGGACCCTGTATATGGCTTCCTCTGAATCATGTGCTACGGGTTGTGCGGGAATAGCTCTCATTCAGAGCAAAGCCGTTTACAATGTTACTGCAGACCTGCCCCTCAGGTTAACTTTTATTACTCAGTTCACCCTGAGCAGACCGGGGGTGCAGACAGAGGCCTCCATGCTGGAAGCCTCTGGATCAGTCCCTGGGACTCTGGGAAGAGGGCCCGCCCGAGCTCGGCACACTGGGCCAGGAGGCTGGCCTCGTCTCCTTGAATCTGCAGAGCCGGGACACAGGCCGTCCCTCTGGGCTCTGTTTGCTGAGGTGTTTCATCTGCTTTCATTCTGCCTTTCAGGGAGGGAGGGTATAAATGAAATGCACTCTACTAATACATTCTATTTTCTTTACTTGTATGCCTTGTTAACTGATTGCTTTTGTTTGTTTGTTTGTTTTAGTTTTATGGATTTAATACAAACTTAGTGCAATGAACATTCTTAGTAATGATTTAAATTTCAAATTCTTGCACCTTTGGGCCCCAAATACTGGCCACATAAATGTGGCACTAGATTGTGAAAATGCATACTTATTAAGAGAGGAAATATTTAAAGGGGTAAAAAGTATTTTGAATTCCGGTATCTATAAAACCAAAAAATATGATCAGCTGTGGCATCAGAAAAGGGTTTTTAAAGTGCTGGGTGTTAACTAACTTAGGTGGAAATGAAGATAAAGAGTTTTGGGGAAAAAAGGTTCAGAAGGTAGCAGGAGCAGTGAGGTCACTGATACCACTGCCATGACCTAAGTTTGAATAAAATTACTTCAAGAAATGTGAGATTCAAAAGGCATTATTTCCAAGTGTACTGGAAGCATTCCATCATCCATAAATGAGGACATTTAAAAAAAACATTTCATAAATATTTTTCAAAATAATAAAAACATTTTACTTTCAGGGTGGATGTGAAGATCAAATGATAGGATGTTTGAAAAGCGACTAGACCAGTAAAAATTATTTTCATTTCGTTCCCATTCTGTGGTCGTCGGTGGGGACCCAGGGAGGGTGTCTGCTGAGGGTGGTGGCATAGTGACGGTCATGTGTGAGTCAAGACAGGTGTTGGGTGAATCAGGAGGGACAGGGACTGAGAGGTTGGAGGCAAAAAGTGTTTTTGTGCCGTCAAACACGTGGGGAAATGAAGGTCTCAAAGAGGTGACACCACTGAGAATATTTAATATCCTGAATGATAAAGGGACATGGCAACACTCTAATTATAATATCAAAGTAGGATACAGAAAAAGGTTACGCTGAAGTTAATTTGGGAATATCGCTATAGGACAAAGGAGAATGAAACCAAGCTTTCACGAAAAAGCAGCTTTCATCTGAGCTCCAGTCCTGGGTCCCCCCATCTTTGATCTCTGGGAGGGGGGTCATCTGGATGAAGCCAGATGTTCTGCATCCTCTGTACCTGGTACATTCCCACCTGTCCGAACAACTAGCTATTCAGAGAACGCAATGGAATTTCCTGACGAGATTTACCTCAAAGTGTGTCGTCTTAAAAAGACTGCTTTCGAATTAGGGACTGTGAACCTAGGGGGTGCCCACAGTTTACCGATTCTGCTGTCAGGAGAACCCACGTGGTCTGACAGGAGGGACAGCTGTTAGCTGGGTGCTCCTCTGGGAGCCGTGCTTTGTGACACGGACACGTGTGGTCTCAGAGCCACAGCCCCATGTGTTATGTTCATTTTCCAAAGTCAAAGTAAGACTGGGAAAAACTGCTGTTTCCTGGAAACTTCTAACCATCACATTTACATTTTTGTAAGTGTTTTTGTATTAACTAAATATTTATGAACGTAGTGTGTGCACGCTTAGTAATTGGTATTTATTGAGTACACTCTGGGTGGGGAACACTGACGACTTAAAACTGTGTGGGCAGAGGGTGTGTGTGAGCATGTGTGCGCGTGCGTGTGTGCGTGTGCGAGTGTGCGTGTGAGCATGCGAGCATGTGCGTGTGTGTGCGTGTGTGCGTGCGTGCATGTGCGTGCGTGCGTGTGCGTGCGTGTGTGCATGTGCATGCGTGCGTGTGTGCATGTGTGTGCGTGCATGCATGTGCGCGTATGTGCGTGCGTGCATGTGCGTGCGTGCGTGTGCGTGCGTGCGTGCGTGTGTGTGCGTGCGTGTGTGTGCACGCACACCTACATGCCTGAGAAATGGAGTCGTCGGCCCCGTTCCCCTTGGCTCCTGTGAGAGGGGATGAAAGACTTCAGTTACTTGTTCAGGGGTTCCTAAACAAGGATAATTGTTAATTGATCATTTCATGTCTAACAGCAATACTGTGTAAGTTCTGGGGGGTGAACATGCACCCCCTGCCTCTGCAGCTCCCTGCAGGCCCCAGAGGAGACCCCAGAGCACCTGTGTGCCTGAGCACGCACAGTGTGGCTGCAGTAGTCAGGGTGGATAGTCAGGAGGCCCAACTCCGTCTGCAGAAAGAGACTGATCCCCATCTCCTGAGAGCTAGTCTGGAAGAAATCCCAGCATGCCCTTCACCTGTATTTACTTGAGTCTCCCCCGTAACACCGGTGTTCCAGCATCTGCTGTCACCGAGATCCTGATCTCTGTCTCTCTGTCCATTCTGTACACTGATGCGGCCCCTCTCCCCCCGAATCCCCCAGTTTTTCCACGGACCCTCTGCTGTGAAATCCCTCATGACGCCTGTCTGTCCTGGATGGTCCCCTCTGCCTCCTGGCTCTGGCTGATGCTGGCTAGCCTGTGTCCTGCCCACATGGGGCAGGTCTGTCAGGGTCCCCTCCCCACTCCCGGGCCTCGGCGCCACTGTCTGTCCCCACAGCACTGCTTCGCTCGCTGTCTCTAGTGGTTTCAGGCTCCGCTGAGCGGATCCTGCCCTGTCGTCCTCAGACCTTGCCATCCCTTCTCCCAAGCCGCTCCCCCCACATCGCTGTCACCCGCGTTCCCCTACTACTTTCAAGCGCTTCACCGCTTACACAGCTCTGATCCCAAGCGTGTGCTTCTCAGCTGCTGCCATCTTTCCAGCTCCCCAAGGTCACCATTGTGTCCTTGCTTCAAACTGGCCCAGTCAACCCATTGGCCCCGGCACTGCTATAGAGAGCACAGACCCCTGGTAGCCCCTTGGAGTCCACGACCCCATGCCCTTCATGTGGCAGAGCGCCACATCTGGTCACTTCCACCTCTTCAGCAGTGATCCTCTGACAGCAGACACGTGATTGGGAGCGGGGAAGACGAGCAGATGCTGGCGGTCCCTGTGCGGCCGTGTGAGCACGTGTCTTAGTGGGCTGTGTCTGTCGCCCAGGGCTGTCTCAGCGCTGTCCTCCTGGCCCACTTGTCGCGCTCCTGGATGAGTGCTTCCTGCCTCTGCCTTCACACCTGCAGACCCTCAGGTTCAGCCAATGACCTCATGTACTTCTGCACTTGGAAAGCAGGGTGGCTCAGAAGAGAACTGCTTCCTGCCCCAAACCACCTCTTCCAGCTAGTCTGCCTCTGCACACCCATACCTCCCATTCTTTGATATTGAAATGAAGCAACTGGTCAAGGATAGCCAGGGCGAGTTTGAGGAACAAGTGGAAGGACTTACCACTTCAGATGCCAGAATGCAGGGAGATATGCAGTGGTTAAGGGATCGTGGTACTGGCACAGAGCAGAGGAGATGGATGGGACAGGACAGAGCCCAGAAATGGGCACAGTTGTGTGTGTCTGTCTGACACGCGGACACAGTGCTGCCGCAGAGCAGTGGACAAAGCCCAGCCTTTTTAATGAACAGTGAAGGTCAGACATGGGGGGAAATACCTTACTAGAAGTTAATTTCAAATGAATTGTTGATCTGAATATAAAAATGACACAATACAACTTTTAGAACAAGAAGACCATTGTCATGATTTGCTTTCGTCAAAGATATCTTACATAGAACATGAAAAGAAAGTGTAAAGACGACCGCAATAGAATTAAAACTTCCCATTTGTCAGAGACCACTGTTAAGAGAAAAAAAAATAAAAACAAGCCATAGAATGGGAGAAAAATATTTGTGACACAAATATCTGACAAAGGAACAGAATGTGTACAGCAGTACCGCACATCAGTAAGGAGAAACAGTCACCGAAAGGGAAAACAGGCAAAAGACTTGACTAGATACCTCTTAAAGGGGGGATCCAAATAGTCCGGAAACACGTGACAGATGCTCATTATTCACCAGAGAAATGCACATCTAAACCGCGATGGCACACCAGTGCATAACAACCAGGGCGCCTACACGGAGGAGACAAGGACACATGCTGGGGATGTGCAGCAGATAGAACTTTCCATGCACTGCTAATGGCAGCACAGACTGGAGGGACCACTTGAGGTGACAGTTGGGCAGTATCTACAAAAAGTGAACCTACACATCCCTGTGACCCAACGAGCCCACTTCCTGACACATGCTCAAGAGAAATGTGTGTACATGTTCACCAAAAAACATGTGCGGGTGTGCTTATGGTGGCTGTTGGGCGCGCACAACACCCGAACCACCCAGGTGTCGTCAGCAGGAGGCTAGGTGAATGCATCGTCGCACGGCGATGCCAAAGAGCACTGCTCGGTAACGAGGAGGAGTGGAATGAGCTGTGTCCACTGGGCGCAGCACGGACGCACTGTACAGACGCAGCGGGAAGTGAGAGAAGCCAGGCGTGCGTGCCCGTGTCCCCTGTGATGCCGTTTATGTGAAGTTCCAGACCTGCCGAGTGCATCTCGGGGGGCGGACGTGGCAGAGCAATTCAGTTGGCGTGAGGCAGCCGTTAAGAGGCAGTCAATGTGTTACAGACACACACCATCTGAGTTAGCTTTGCTCTTGTCAAAAGTGATCATCATGGTTATTTCAAGTGAGGAAAAGAACCAAATAACGAAAACACAAAGTTATTGCCCAAGATTTAAATTCAGTTCCGATTGCCAGTCTTTCCTACTGTAAAGTCTACATAAAATGGGTCTCAATTTTGCAAAACTTCTAATTCTCTTTCTAAGGCCTTCACTATGTTTTGTACTTTTTCAAAGATATGGAATTTTCCATGTTTTTATTTTAAAAATTGTAAAAAAAAAAAGTGATAGTTACTGTGAAACACATCAAACATCAGCAGCGGCTTTCTCCATCAACTTTATACCACCAGCCAGTGCTCACCATCTACAGTGCTGTTTCTCAAAGTCTGGCGGACAGACACGCTGCACTGCTGCCTCTCCGGGAGCCTGTTACCACAGCCATTCAAAGCGGGGGTGACTGTAGCAACTCCTCACAGCGTTGTTGGAAAGGTTAAATGAGAGAAAAATGCATCATCTGGGAGCACAGGAACCTCTCTAGCATTAATGCCAACACTCCTAATTTATATTAGTGGCATTATCAGAATAACCTGTTATTGGCTTCTGGGCTCAACCCCGGAGCACAGAGACGGAATCACGGGTTGGCCCGGAAATCGCATTTTAACTGACTTTTAGCACACTCACCCTCGAGGCCCGCTGGGCAGAGCTGAGGGCCTTGCATTTACTCCTCGAGGCTGCCGTAGGCATCCACACACAATGCTCATCAGCAGGCTGGTGCTCAGTATTGCCGGGCGAGCATGATGTGCCCAATTAAAGGACCTGGAACTTTACACACCTGTGCGCTGAGGGAGCACACGTCTGCACGTCCACTCCAGCCCAGTGTGGAGGGACGGTGGCGTGGCTGATAGGATTAAAAGTAGCTTCAGCATCAAGCATTTCAACTCCTTTAAAAATGTGAAGATCTGTGAATCTTCTCCTATTTCACATCACCTAGTTTCTTCTTTAAAATAATTCTATCTGTTTAGGTTTTTATTGCCTTTTAAAAATACTTTATAGCAGTTGTTTCCAACCTTTTCCCACTTGTGCACCCCTTTTAAATCCATTCTATAAACTGTACCCCTTGTTTTTAAAACAGCTGTTTTTACATATTGACACTTTTGTTCAGTGCTTGTCTTAAAGTAAAATAGTGGAAATGAGGTCATAAGTTAAGAAAGAAATATTACCTCTCTAAAAGCACAAATCACAGATTTAATTTATTAATATTTGTAACAGTTAAATATTGATAATGATAATCAAGTATTTAAACATTAAATAAAAAAGACTACTTGAAAAGAATCACGATTACAGACAACGCACTTACTTTTACTCAGTCAATAACTAAACTGATCAAACAGTCTGGCTACGGATGTATTTATATGTTTGGGGACATTCTAGAAATGTCGCAAATGGATTGTTTTGAAACTGCATGATGATTGGTAGAAGGGTGGTTTGGGGGTGGGTTCATAGCCATGCCCTCACCCATCATCATTCACTGATGTGATGTCATTTTGAAGTGTCTCCATTAACTGATTGAAACTTAACATTTACTGTTCCATAGCTAACGTTTTGCATTATTTTACTTCACTTGTTTTTCGCCATCACTGATTATTTTCCGCGTACCCCTGAACGGCCCAGCATGTACTCCCGGGGGTCCGCGTCCCGCCACTTGCGAACTGGTGCTTTGGAGGATCCAGAAAACACAGACGTGTTCATAGAGAAGACGTGTGACCATTCTCTGGGCTCAGCACGATTACTGGCCCAGAACGAAGCTTCCTGTGATTTGTCTAGAAGGAGAGCTGCAAGTGCAAGTGTCTCTGTCTACTTCAAATAGAAATTTAAGGCAAAGCACAGTAGCACTTGAAGTTTTTGTCTGTAGAACAGTTGCACAACTAATTGCACTGAATAGAACATTGTAAAAGAATCAATCTCCCCATGAGATGCTTGATTGCACTGAAAGAACAAGAGAGTCAGCCTCTGACAGCAGAGAAAAGCTAGGAATCATTTCCAGCCTCCTTTCTGTTTCAAGTCGTTAAGTAAACACAAGATAGACTGTGGGAGCTGAAAGGTATTTGGTGAAGGCCTTAAACATGTGCTTTACTGTGAAAGATAAATTCATACAATTCAGTTACATATTTTTAGCTACTGTTGGCTCTCTGAGTAAATGTGAATTCTGTAATTAGCAAAGAGGTTCTGGTCTTTATGACACATTTGTTGCACAAGCCAAGCAGTAGATGGTTGGGGCTAGACACAAGAACTTGACCTCCAGGCCGGCAGATGGACGTGTCGTTTTCCGGCCCACAGTCCGCTCCTCTATAAACACCAGATGCCCTGAACTTCTGCCACAGCTGACCTTTAAGAGGACTCTGCTACAGCGAGACTCCTTTCTTGCTCACTCTCTCAAGAGAGGAAAGGATGGGATTTTTTTTTTTTTCTGACAGTGACGCTGAATTCTGACAGTTTGCTAAGCAGTGGAGAGCATGCTGTAAGCAAAGGTGTCTGCATGACAGATTTCTACAAAATGGGCTCTAACTTTCCAGTGGATACTGGCTAACCTTGCAGGGTCCAAGGCCAAGGACAGCTCACTGAAGCAGAGATTCCTGGACACAGAAATCACAGGACACACTGAAGCATCCGGGGCTTCCACCTGTATCTGTGAGAGCTTGACCCTGGGTGTCCATGTATTTCCCTCCCATGGCCTGGAATTGGACATGCAAATCAGTTATGATAACATTAAAAAATGTTAGTTAATCTGATTTTTCTTGAAGTTAGTCACAGAATTTCCAGGCATATGCGGAGAGCAGAGAACTTCAAATGAAGTTTGCTTGCGGTTGAGCACTTACATTGAATTTCCTGACGTTGGAGAACTGCCTTGGTAATTACAAATGGCCCTGTTAGTGACCTCGTAAGAGAAATTTCCCCAGAAAGACCCAAAAAGAGTTGCATGGACGCAGGCAGCGTTCACACTGGGCCCCTCTGCCATGTTTGAGGACCTCTGTCTTTAATCGTTCAATTCTAGGTTTCAGAACAAACCAAGAGTTGCAGAAACATTTGGTCTTTCTTGTGACGATGACTGCGTTCTAATGTGACACCAGAAACAAAATCTGATCATGCCCGAAAGCCCAATGGGGTTTGGGCAAGGAGAGCACTTCTGGGGGTGTCTGGTTGGTGGGTGGGAGCTCACACATCCTGACAGCAGGCTCCCAGTGTGCAGAACGAGCCCAGACTCGCGGTGGGGCGGCAGCAATCATGAATGCTCATGGTAACTCAGCACCATAGAGGATGTCATCCATCCATCCATCCATCCATCCTCCATCATCCATCCTCCATCCATCCATCCCTCTATCCATCATCCATCCTTCACCCATCCATCCATCCATCCGCCATCCATCCATCCGCCATCCATCCATCCACCCACTTACCCACCCATCCATGCACTCCCTCATTTTCTGTTGCTCCTTCTGTCAGAAGCTGGATCTTAATTAAATGCTTAAGGTTTCTCCAAGGAATGAACACGCGAAGTAGTAACACTTACTTTCCGGTAATAAACTGACTCCTGGACGGTGTGCAAATAGGCTGGACGTAGTAGTTCTCCAGTTTCACGCCCTCGGCAGCGAGCCTGTCCAGAGTGGGCGTCCGTATCTCCGACCCATGGTAGCCCACGTCCCTAAATCCCTGGTCGTCTGCGAGAATGAAGATGAGGTGCGGCTGGGAGGAGGCCGGGGTGCCGGGTGCCGGCGTGTCCCCAGCCTGCGCCCGCAGGGCCCCTTCCTGCCCCTTCTCTGGGCCGTGGCCCCAGGACAGATAGCTGCAAGTGAGGAGGCCGAGGAGCCACAGGCCCGCCAGTGCGCGCATGGCCAGCGCCCTTCCCAGCCGGACCCCGGCCCGCGGAGGCCACACGCAGTCCCCGGAGGCCATGCGCTCCAGGCTCCGCCGGGTCCCGTGCCCCGCGCCGCTGGGCGCACATGCACGCGGACGGAGGGGGGCCAGGCCCGCCCCGCGTGTCCACGTCCAGCCGCTTTGATGTCCTAGCAGTGCTGGCTGGGCGCACCCCGAAGCGGCCGTGTCCATCGGGTCACCTCTGTCTTCCGCGAGCGGCGTCCCCAGAGTTCTCGGGGAGGACGGCCGGCAGGGGATCCGGCATCGCCCCCGGCGGGCTCTTCGTGGCCCGAGCGCCCTGGACGTTGGGGCGAGGCGGGGCGCAGACGGCAGGGCGGAGGTCCGCCGCCTGGACAGCACAGAGCCTGGCTCGCCCGGGGCAGGTGAGGCGCCGGCCCGTGTCCGGTCCCTGGTCCGCGCGGAGCCCGTGCGCCCGGCCTGCGGCTGCGCCCGATCCGCGCTCGGTCTGCCCCCGCCCTGCACTCGCTCGCCGGTGAATCACCGGTGGCCGCAGCCCCGGCCCCCAGGGGAGGAGGCCACCCCGAGGCTGTGCGCCGGCCCTTCCGCCCTGGACCGGGACGGAGCGCGCGTCCGGGGTGCCCTGGCCGCGGCCCCGCTGAGGGCCGGCCGGCCGGCAAGGCGGGCACTGCCCCGGGGTCTGCCGTTCTGGCCGCCGCGCCCTCGGACTGGGCAGCTCCCGGGGGCACCGAGGAAGGACGGCTCCTCTTCCTCCCCCTCCGGCTTCCTTCGCGACCCGCCTCCCGCGTTTCTCCCGCGCCCGTGTCCCCGCCCCCTCCCCCTCCCCTTTGTAACCGTCGCGACGACAGTTTTTGGGTCGGATTCCCGTCCCCGGCGCCTACTTCCTGGTTAGCGTCTCCCCAAGTGCAGATGCTCTAGTGCCGCCCCCGCCTGCACACCGACCCCCGCCCCGAAACCCCGTTCCCACCGGGGAAGGACGCTTCTCTTGACGGTGGGGATCCGCTCCCCTTCCCGGGGCCACCGGCGTCCGTGCAGGGGGCGGGCCCCCGAGAGCCGCAGGCAGCGTTTCCTGTCCCCAGATCGCCCGGCGCTGCTCACTGAGCACCTACTGTGTCCGGCGGTGAGATGCTGGGTTTCCCCGATGGCCCCGGCATAAATCTGGGTTTCACCTACCATTTGTTTTGAATTCCTTCCTCCTGCCAACGCTCCTATTCCGTTTCCAGGCAAAACACTAGTAAAGTGGAAACTTCACACCTCTGATGCCCGGGTGTGCGCACAGCTCCCCTTGCCAGCCGCCGGGCGAGTCTGCATGGAGTCTGCATGGGGTCTGCATGGGGTCTGCATGGGGTCTGCATGGGGTCTGCATGGGGTC
>PVJL010008890.1:0-29652 GCA_004026885.1 Lyroderma lyra
GGGCCCTGACAAGCCAGCCAGCTCCCTGTCCCTGCCCCCAGCCCAGGCACAGGTCCTGCCAGGCCAGAGGCTCTCGGATGCCCATCTGTCCACGTTCCAGGACTTTCCTTGGCTAGCTGCATGCTGCCACCCACTCTGCCACCTACCTGCCCTGCCTTCATGGGCTCAGCCTCCGTCTTCTCCACGACCGTCAGCGGCTGCTCCCAGGAAGTCACGTCCAACGTCACCACTCGCACCGCCAGTGTTTTCCCCGTGGCCAGCAGTTCGCTGAAAGCACTTCGGGCCAGAACATGCCAGCGCTTTGTATGAGCTACAGACGACGCTGCCCCCCAGGTTAACCAGAGATAACTGCGCGGCCCCTACCTCACTCACCAAAGGAAAGCTGAGCCTGAGTCACGATGTTATGTTAAATGAAGACCCCGGGGCTGGTGCCAGGTGGCTGGGAAACGGTTAAACTGAGTCGACGTTCTACAGGGATTACACGGAAAATCCGGAAAAACGTCCAGGGAAAAGCTCTTGTTCTGCGAGTCAGCGCCGGACCCCCCAGCCACACCGGTGCACAAACACAGGCCACAGCGCAAACGAGACCTCTCATTTGTCCTTGACAATGACGGCCTCGATCGACCACACGACCCCCTCAATGGGAATACTGGGGGGGCTTCTAGATGGGCCTTTAAAGGTGTGTCAGCTGAATTTCCAATTAATTCCAGAATGGACTCTAAGAAGTCAGGAGGATCCTTCCACGCTGGATGGCATCATAGGATAAAGTCACCTTTGAAAAAGAATCCTCAGCATGTAAATTGATTTACGCGTGCGATGGAGCGGCGCAGTTTTACATCTTGAAGATCATCAGATTAACTAGAAGGAACTGAGAGAGAGAAACCCGCATCGAGCCCGAGTGAAAAAAAAAGAAATAGCTTCAGAAACGTAACCCTAAGCAAGCTGAGTCATTTCTGCAGAATTGCAAGTCCCCGTGGAAGTCCCCGGCAGGATCACACGAAGGGGAGCCACCTTGCTCTTCCCTTCCGTGAGCCAACAGCCGGCACCCAGCCCTGCGGTGACGGGCGCGCCAGGCTGAGCTGAGCCCTGTCGCTTGCAGGGGAAGACACCGGCTCCCTTTGCTTCTGCTGGTGTGCGTGATCGCAGCCAGACCCAACCCGGCAGAAGGACAGAAGCTAAAGGGGGAGGGACCCTGGGTGGCCTTTGGACACAGGACGCAGACCCCGACAGGGAGGGAGGCGTCAATGAAAAGGTGACAGATACGCGAGTTCGAGACCGTGTGTCTGTGCTGAAAACCCAAACCTCGATGTCTTGGGCCCAGAAAGTAAAACCCACCATGAACAGGATGTGAAACCAGCTCAGCAGACGGCTGGGATCTCACCAGGATGCTGAATGAAAGTGCCACAAGGCCACCGCTCCCCGGGCGGCTCCGGTCCCCACACGAGGCCTGTCCCTGCAGGTATTGTCCCCAGCTGCCGTCAGCAGCCACTGAGATGTGTGACAGTGATTTTTTTAAACACGCATGTGGGTTCTTTGGAGAGTTCTGAAATTTCCACAGCAGCTGCACGCTGCAGTCCTGGGGACATTTGGGGAAACACTTGTCAGATCCGTATCTGGAGCCCCAACGGCCCGTGTGAAAACCTTTATTTTTTCCCCTCTCGTTGAGTGAAAATTCCACGCACAGAAAATCCTGCGTCGTGTCCAGGAGAAACGCGTATCTCTAACAAAAAGCGTTACTCTGAGCCGATGTGGGAAACGGGGCGCAGACCCGTGCACATGCCCTCCCCATCCTTTCCCCCTCTCTCACCTCACCCCCCACTCCTCCTGCCAGGCTGCCATGGGGACCCATGCGACCGCCCTCCCCAGGTCACGGGGAGCCCCCCGGATAGCTACGTCTGCAAAGCACACGCTTTTCCCCGTGGCGTGTCGCTGTCTGACCTGGGACTCCCCAATGGCACTAGCACCCCGTATTTGCAGCCTCCGGCTGCTGTCTGAAGCCGGCTGCTCGGGCCTCAGCTGTAGGTTTCTGCTCTGATCAACGCTGAAACCCATGTCGTCATGACGTCACACACGAGCCTGGGTCTGGGAAGACACGTCAGAACCACAGAACCAGACTGGGCTGCCTGCTCCCCGATAGGATGGGGCCCGGAGCAAGGCTGGGCCGCCCGCTCCCCGATGGGATGGGGCCCGGAGCGAGGCTGGGCCGCCCGCTCCCCGATGGGATGGGGCCCGGAGCGAGGCTGGGCCGCCCGCTCCCCGATGGGATGGGGCCCGGAGCGAGGCTGGGCCGCCCGCTCCCCGATGGGATGGGGCCCGGAGAGAGGCTGGGCCGCCCACTCCCCGATGGGATGGGATGGAAGCCTCCAGCTGACCGGCCCAGGGAGAACGGGCGGTGCAGTGGGGATGTGCGGGGGAGACTGGAGGGGGGCTTCAGGGGGCTGGCATCTCCCCCACCTTGGACCAGGCGCTTGGAGAACAAGGGCCCAGCCTCCAAACGTCTGGCTTCCGTGGTCCACGCTGCAAGAACTGCCTTGGGCCACACATAATACCCCCCGCCGACGCTGGCGCTAGCTGGGGAGCCCACAAAAGGAAACAGTCACACGCGCATCCCACAGCGATTTAAGACAGTTTCCCAGTCTGTGCTGGGCTGCGGGTTGGGTATGCTGGACTTAAAGTCTCGGGTGTCCCAGGCCACAGAGACACAACCGCTTCTAACGTCAGGCTGATGAGGGCACAAATGAGGAAGCAATGAGGAACCCTGGGACTAGAGAGAGAGGACACTAAGAAAGACCAGAAGGACAGTTTGCAAGGACAGAGGACAAAGCTTCCAGGACCGGCTCTCCTTTTACTCAAACCCATTTTGCAGCAGCCACCAGTACCGTCAGTCATTAAGCACCTTCTACACGCAGGGCCCGCAGGTTACGGCCTCGTGTCCGGCTGTGGGAAGACCCCGTGGTACGCTGTTTGCTCCCGCAAAGCCCCAGGGCACGGCCGTGGCGGGAGGAACCCGGGCTGCCGGGGGGCGGGGGGTCCGGCGGGCTCCCCGGAGAAGCTGCCCTGGGCCGTGAGCCTCCACGCAGAGCGGGGGCTCCGCCTGCCAAGGTGAGAGGTGAGTCTGGGCCGACCGCTCAGGAGCCTGAACAGATCACAAGGCCAAGTACGGAGCATTCTTCCGTCTGCTGGGGGTCTGGAGGAGGAGCCTCTCGGCCTGTGCCCTCGGCAGGAGAGGCGCGTGTTGGGGCGCGGACCCCTTGCCCTGCACGGAGGGCATTAACCGGCAGCCGTCACTGGGGCGGCCTCAGCCCAGGAAAACGGGGGAGGCCTGGGCAGGAGAGGGACGGACCTGCCCTGGCCTGCCCTGCCCCCTGCCTGCTCCTCTCAGCCCCCCGGACACCCCTTCCCTCCTCACCCCTTCCCCTGAATGCCACCAAGCCCACCCCTGCCCACCACCCTTCTAACCTGCGGTGCGGCCTTGGGCGGGCCCCTCACCTGCTCTCTGCCTCAAACCCCCCCTCCGTGCAGTGGGGGTGATTACCTCAAGGGGTCATGCTCAAGACGCTGTGGGTTGGTGCCCCGGAGGCCACTTAGCACAGGGTGAGCGTGCGCACACGCAGTTACCGGTGATTACCTCGTCCCCATGACGTCACTCACGCCCAGGACGTCATCGGGACGTAGAACCGGACAACCGCCCGGGAACCCCCACAGCCCTGTGCACAACACCCCGTAACCCCGCCCTTCCAACAGGCCCACAGACACGAAACCCAGCATCTCGCTCTCACTTCTCTTTCTGCCCTGATCTGGGGGACTCAGACGGGCACCCCAGACTCACCCCTCATCCATCCACGGGACAGATCTGATTCTGCACGCGCCTTCCCGTTCGCTCCCCCTTCCCACCTGTCCGCCCCCTCGGCCTCCGGGCCGGGGCCCCCCAGCACGTCCTATCCCACCCCTATCCTGGGGGACCCCTCCCGAGGCTGCCCCTGGCTCTCCCAATAAGCCGGATGCTGTCAGCCCACAGCGCCCTGCACGCGCGTCCCCGCCCGCCTACCCCCTGCACGCGCCTACCCCCTGCACGCGCGTCCCCGCCCGCCTACCCCCTGCACACACGTGGGCTGCATGCACGTGGGCTGCACGCACGCAGCACAGAGCAGCCTCTCGGCACGTGCCTGCAGTGAACGAATGAGTAAGTGAATGAATGAAGGGACTGTCTGTGGGTCCCCCAGGAGGACCTTCCCATTGGCCATTCTGAATCCCCGGGTTCCGGAGACACGTCGCTGCCTCCTGCTGGTCCGGCTGGGCCCCCGCTGGCGCATCCACTTCCGGCCCTCCCCAGGCTGACGGGGGTGCACGTCCGTGTCTTCAGGACACCCTGGGCCTGTCTCCCCCGTGGGGACTGCCCCCTAAGAGCCCATTTACTGTCACCCTGCCGCTACTCCCAGAGTCCCCTGAAGTCCAGAATCATCCGTGTGTACCTAGAAGTCTCTGCAATGGTGCCGAGGTGCTGCCTGCTCTATGGTGGACATTCCATTAATGATGGACGAGCCCGTGAAGGAATGGACACACGCCAACTGTGTCCTATCAACCAGGGGTCCACGGACCAGCACCACACAGCACCCTATTGTGAACTGCGTATGCACAGCCCTCCTCCCCCCTGACCCGTCCGTGGACAAGTTCTCTTTCACAAAACCAGTCCCTGGTGCCCAACGGGTTGGGGACCGCTGCTATTAATATGCACACCAGCAGCGAATCAGGGTGGCACCCCCATGGTTCCCTGAGCCGTTGCTTCTGCAGGACGTCCCGGCACACGCCACACTCCCCCTTGTGAGACTGGAACGGACCCCAGTCCCCCGCCACGTCCGTCCTTTCCCGCCGGTCCTCCAGCTGTCCCGTGGGAGGTGAGAACTACCGTCCCCACTGAACAGCCCCGTTTTGCACGGAGAAACGACAGTGACCGGCAGAGTTCAAATGCGGACGACGGACAGGGCCGAGGACTGTTCATTCGAAAGAGAAGCCGACAGCCGCCCGGGGCGTTGTGAGAGCACGCTGAAGCACCGCGCGGAATCTGGGGACATCACCTGATGACACGGTGACGGGGGCGGGACAGGATCACACGCTGTGTCACAGAGGTTTCTCCGGGCGGAAGAGGGCCGTAGACCCGCTGGGGAGGCGGGGCGCCCGGACACAGCCCGCCATCCAGGCGCTGTCTGCCCCTCTGTGTGACGCCACAGATCACCCTGTCCCCAGCGCACAGGGGTTCGTGGGCGTGGGGAACAGGGGAGCACGTGTCCCCACTCGGGTCTGCAGTGGATAACTGCAGAGGCACGAGGTACACGATGACATTGTTTTCTAAAGGGACCAGGGGTAAGAATAAATACATCTGGTCACTAGAACCGGGCGTGACTTCCGACCGGGTGGGATTGTTTTCCTGCTCGGGGCCAGCCGTAAAGGTACGTCGTCGCGGACACAGCGCCAACGCAGAGGCCAGCGCCTCCCAGGGCCCCGCGGAGCTGGAGACGCACCGCAGCGCAGGTCCTACTAGGGGGCCCGCACACCACGGTGTCCGCGCCAGGACGTTGTTCAAAGGGAACGGAAGTTATCAGGACACCGAGTGACCGTAACTGGGTGCTGAGCAGTCCTGCCCAGGCAGACGCCTGAGCGTGGTCACCCCCTGGGGTGGCGCGCTCTGTGACTCTGGGACTCAAATCCTCAGGTGACAGGGACAAGGCGTACCTAGCGCGTAGAGGCCAAAACACACGTCTGTGAGGACGCGCTCTCTCTAGGTTTAGGCCTTTGCCTCTGCCCTGAGGCGCGGGGGGCCCCAGTCACACAGGCCCTTCTTGGCGGCAAGAGGTGGCAAGGAGATACGGGAAGAAGGACGAGGAGTGGCCCGGCGCCCTTGTGCAACTGTCCCCGCCCCAGCCCGCGTCTACAAACAGGAAAACATTTAGCAAGAGGAGTGCAGGCGAGGGGTGGCCCCAACCAGACGACTCCAAGGTCACGGGCAGCCAGCAGGCCGCCGCGTCCCTCCCACCAGAGCGCCGCTTGGCCGCACGCGTCCACGCGCTCCTGCCTCGTGGGGGTGATCTTGAAAAGTGGGTGAGAGCTGGACGCAGGGCAGGCGCCCCGGGAGCGCTGCTCGCCGTCCACTGTCCCCCTAAAGCCCGGAAACCCAAACGGCGCTCCCGCAGGCCTGCTCCTGCCGGCGCCGGCCCGAAGCCGGTCCGCGGAAAGCCGGTCCCACGTCTTTGAACCCGAACACGCGGCTCAGAGACCAGGCGCGGAGCCGCCGAGCCGCTGGGCCCAGCATCTTTGCTCCGTCCCCACGACACCTCCAATATACACGCGGCACGGGGGGCGCGTGCAAACCCACCGGAGAGCACAGCGTGGCCGCGCGCCCGAAGCGCTTCCTGTCAAACGGCCGTCCCTGGTCCTCGGTCATTGGTCACGTGCGGCACGGCAGCTTCCCACCGGCGCCTAGAAGGCGACGCTCCCGTCCCCGTTACGGTGACGCTTTCAGAGCCTTCTGGCTGGTCCGTCCCTAATCGTCCCGCATGCGTGTCCACGGTGCGACGTTCCCAGCACTGAGCGCTTCCTTTGTCCCCTGCCCCCTGCTCCGTGCCCCACGGGAGATGTGACTGTATCTGGGGACACAAGACTAGAACTGAGAATAACTGGATCCCAAGTTCTATGGGGCTGAGTCTAAGCGAAATAGAAAACCCCAGAAAGGCAAGGGGTGAAGCGGGGTTCACCCCTGAGCCGGGAGGCTGGCTCAGACCCGCCTGCGGCCTGCGGACCTCGGCTCAGCAGCTCCTACGCGGGGTCCCCGGGGGCCCTGGCCCTTTAGTTCCACGAACAGCACCAGCAGGCTGCCTCGTGTCCACACACCGGGCGCACCACTGCCGCTGCAGGTCACGTCGTCGTGTGCCTGGTGCTCTTTCTGCACAACTAAACCTGCCCCCAGCCTGAGGGCCGTCAGCATTTTGCAGGAATCAGGCGCACGTTAGACTCTCCTTGCATGAACGAAGAACAAACGAATGAATGAATGAATGAATGAGTGCTGTTTTCCCTGCGTTCTACCTCTCTGTGGACGCTTCCTGCACAGATTACGCAGCAGGTCCGGGCGGCCACGTTTTGGCCCCACAGCCCTCACTTTCTGCAGCCCGGGGGAGTGTGGGCATCGTTTTCAAATGTCACTTCACCAGGCAGTGCCAAAGGTGCCGTCCTTCCCCCAGAGCGGAAAGTCCCTCGGCTGAGTGGACAAGGGAGTTTCCGGTTTCCGTGACCCACATCTGCAGTTTCTCAGGCAACGTCACGTGGCCAGGCTGGGCCCCCCGCCGCTGGCCTCCGTCAGCTGCTACCTCGTCTCCAGGCATCCGCAATCACCTCCGTGGCAGCAGCGTTCCTTACGTGATGTGACCACGCGTTTACCTTCTGGGAAGAGGACACCCGAGATCATCGAGGTCCCAGCAGCCGAACAAACCACGGACGTGGTCAAGGGGGGCGTCTGTCAAGACCCTCCCCGATGCACCCAAACCTGGGGCATGAGGAGAGGGTTCCCAGCGCTGCTCTCCATCCCTGGTTCCGTGTTTGCGCTTATCTGAACCGAGCAGTCAGCTGGACCCGATTTCTTTTCTGACTTCAGTTTTCCTATCATTACCCTCCCTGACACATCTGTTCTCGAAGAATCCGTCTCCTGGCTCCAAAATCTTATTTTAATTCAAACTAATCAGGCTTGAGCCTTTCGTGACTTCGTGGGGTGGATCCACGTTGTTTGCAAAGTTGGAACCTCTCCTTGACCTTGACCAGGTTCTAGCTTTCAAAGTGCTGATGAAAGCTGATTCTACGCTGAGCTTCAAGTCTCACGCAGTCAGTCCCCTGCCATCCCTCGCCCTGCCAGCACCGGTCACGGCTGATAAGGACGCGGGGCTTGGGGAGGGGCACGGGCTCTGCTCCGCCGTGTCAGGACCTCCCTGAGTGCTGCCAACAGGGAGGGGTGGCCTGTCTGTGCTGTCCCATCTCCCAGCCCTCCCCCTCAGCCCTGTCCACGCACGATGTCCAGAAAGTCAGCTCCCTCGCCCCAGAAAAACAGAGGCTCCAATGGCCTCCAAACTTCCAGGATGCCGGCCCCTCCCACAGCGAACTCCTCCCTCGGTTGCTCAACCACATCCTGGACAAGCTGCAGAGACGAGCAAGCTGCACGGGGACACGCAAACGCCACCGCGCCAGCGTGACTCAAGGAAGAGCCACCGACTGCCCAGTCACCTGCCCAGCTTTGGACTCCGGCCTTGCTGCCCAGCAGCTATGTCTGCCTTGACAACCTGTGTCTTCGTGCTGCGCCTCGGTGACTCGTGTGCAAAAGCAACAGCAATCCCACCTACTCCACAGGGGCCCAGGGGTGCGTGTGAAGATGGTTGCGATGATAAACTTAAAACCCGGGCGCACAAGGAACACTCAGTAAATGTGTGCTTCACTTTCTCATCTACCTATTTATCTATCATCTATCTATTAGATCTATTTCTAGCTAGCTAGCTCTCTCTTTTTCAATTGATTATCAG
Organism: Lyroderma lyra; assembly: GCA_004026885.1. Lineage (NCBI taxonomy): Eukaryota > Metazoa > Chordata > Mammalia > Chiroptera > Megadermatidae > Lyroderma > Lyroderma lyra. The sequence goes on from PVJL010008890.1 coordinate 8,556, forward strand.
CTTCTCGGGAGCAGCTCCCATTCCTAAATCATCTTTTCACCCATCAGAGAAGACAGTCACTAAGTGCTAATTGATTTAATGTTGTTAAATCCACACTCAAACCCAACTTTCTGTCATTTAAAAAGTATTTAATTACTACACAACATTACTAAGCAAAAATAGGGGCTCCTCTTTTCTCTTTCCACACTGCACTTCCAGGATTAAAAACAAAACTCTGTACCTCATCTAATTCTTATGAAAACATCTGCAGCCCAGACCAACAAGAGGCATGGGGAACTCACCCAAAAGAGAGCTGCCACGTCACGCATGCACTGTCATACTCACAGATGCCGTCAGTACACACACACGTGCACACAAACTCATATGTGCATATACACATACACACATGCACACACATGCGCACAAACTCATATATATGCACACATATGTGCATACAAACTCACACATGTGCGTGCACATACACACACATGCACGTGCACGCACATGCACGCACATATATGTATATACTACACACATGCATGCACGTGCTCTCACGCACTGCACACACAAACTTGCACACGCGCACGCCCATACGCACACATGTGCACACCCATACTCACACATGTGCATACATGTGCACGCACGTGCACACACATGCTTGCACGCACATGCACACACGCACACCCATATGCACGCACATGCACACACATGCACACACCCATACGCACACATGTACATGCATGCGCGCACACATGCACATGCATGTGCACACATGAACACACACCCATACACACATGCACACACCCATATGCACACATGTATGTGCATGTGCACACACATGCGCGCACACACATACGCACACCCATATGTACATCCATACACACACTCGCACACACCCATATGCACATATGTACATACATGTGCGCACACATGCACACACGTGCACATGCACACACACACAGAGGGGAGTGCTGCTGCCCTGCCCTCAGACGCACGCCGTATTCCGTGACTGCCTCACGCAGTATCGCCCGCGGGCTACACTGGGCCTGGCAACACCAATGACCTGTTTCTTGATGACACGTGAAGGCAGAGAGTGGCTACCTAGACGCTTCAGGTAAAAAATAAACTGTGCCCTAAAACACAGAGGCGGCTGAAGTCAACGTGAACTTGGCGGCCTGCGGCGGCTGGGTGACAGGGCTCGCCCTCCCGCCGTCCGTGGGAGGCACACTTGGAAGGACTCTTCCGCCTCAAAGGCGCTTTCAGCAAAAGGCTCATGCATGCCGACTGTGCCCAGGGGCCGCAGCAGGTGTGGGTGGCGAAAGGACGTCCCTGTCTTTCAGAGGGGGCCACCATGTGAGAAGGACAGTGATGTGACTCGGGCGTATTGGAGCCGTGACGGAAGCTTATACAGTGATGGCCACGGGGCAGGGAGTGGCCAATCTGATTCTGCAGGTGAACGCCCCAAACGGGAGCCATTCCAAAAGGCAGATGGAGTGAACGCCAAGTGTCTCCGAACCGCACTTGGAATGGCGTCCCAAGGTCCCCGCCCACGGCAATTCATGGGAAACCCCGGGATAAACGTGTCCAGCTCACCCCTCTTTCGTTGCTATAAATGTCAGTTTAGGGATGGCAGCCCCAGTCACAAATGCCCGAAATTAAAGGCTTTCTCTGTCACCAGTGTGTCACAGAGTGTGAGTCCACGTGGGGCAGAAAGACTCATCCAGCAGGAAGCTTCCCAAACTAGAGGCCACCCACTCCACTGCCACGGGGGGAGGGGCGGGACAACGCGGGCTTCCGGTCTTTCAGCCCCGGGGTCCCCTCTCAGTCCAGCCCCCAAACGCCACTCGTGTGACATTTCCCGTTCAGTGGGCACACACTCCTGCTCGGCCTCACCTGGAGACCCCAGAGAGGAAGCCCCACCCACACGAGGCCGTCATTGAATCTCGGGGTCGAGTTTGAGTTAACAAGTTCCTCAAAGGCAGGCAAAGACCGGGATGGAAATGAACTTGCAAACCCACGGGTGGGGCTCTTCCTCCCGCTCTGCCCCGCTCCAAGAGCAGCACGCTCCTTCCCGGGCGCTCTCTCTGAAGGTCAGGGCGCCAGGGTTGTTTGTGCCTGACCCCCCAACTCTGGAAGGAACCCTGTTATTGCTTTGCCTCCTGTCAATCAATTTATGGCTCATTATAAAATTAGCATCCCCACAGTTGCCACAACCTACAGAAGACTGTTTTCGTCTCAGCAGATTCATCAGGAGCTATTCTAGATAAGCATATGCCACCCTTATATATAACCAGGGTTTTGGAAGAGGGCTACGCGTCTTACCATCTGATAAAAAATGGCATTCTCCCACCACTCGCCAGCGCTCACCAGCCCCCCGCCCCGGCCCAGTCACGTCTATTCTGGAACCTGAAGGTCTATTCCTGCCTTTGAGTTAAAACTCTCAAGATCTTTGGGGAATTGAGCACATGGCAGCTCTGTGTTCGTGACCTGCTGTCGACGGCAGTGATCGGCTGTGTTGTCCACAGCTGGTCATGGGCAGGACCCAGCTGGAAGGAGGGACAAAGGAAGCCAGAGGGACCCCAGGGATCGACAGTGCCAAAGAATCCAAGGGGGGGCACCGAGTGAGCAGCCGAGGACCCCACCCGCCGTCTCCATGACAGCACCCCAGGGAGGTTGGAGGCGACCCAACGTGACACTCTGATCCTTGGTCCCCTGGGAAGGCAGCTCCGCTGGGTCAGCGTTCACGGCGTCTGTCTGTCCCTGCGGTGCCCCCCCCCCAGTCACTGCACGCCTTTTCGTCCGCTTGGAAATGGGTACGGGCAGGCTTCTAAGAATCTCTTCCAGGGGGAACACATTTTGGCATTTGATGCTGATGTCGAAGGAGCCTCTGGCGCCTTCGCAGGATTTACCCTGCGGGACCCCCATCTTTTCCCAGCTCAGAACTTCAGGCTGCATTTCCCGAGCAGGAGGCCCGGCGGGGCCCAGTGACAGGTCTGGGCGGGGCTGCAAGTCGGGCCGACCCTTCGGGGCTCTCTGTGCGTCCAGAACCCAAGGGGGTGCAGGGTGACTCATCTGAGGGTTACAAGAGGCCGGGAACCCGGTCGGATCCCAGGGGATGAACAATCCGGGCACTAGAGTGACCCTGTCTCATGTTTATCCTCCACAGGTCCTCGGGTCACCCCGGAGCATGGGAGTTGGTGGTGAACCAGAGAGGAAGACTTCTGGCTGAAAGTGACAGCAAGCCTAACCACAGTGGCTTAAACAAATAAGGGACTTTGTTTTCTGGTTCGGTGGCCCCGTCCTGAGACTGCCGTGGCCGCTCCCTCGTGGTCTCGTGTTGGCCAGAGATGCCCCACCTCTCACATCTGTGTTTGTTCCATCCAAGAGGAGGAGGAAGTCAAGCCTTCAGCAGAAGTTTCTAGCAATGCTAAGCAGATGGTGCCCCGTTTGTCACTGTGGCCAGCACTGTGTCCCACGGCCCCTCCCGGCAGGGGACTGGACTAATGGACAGCGTCGCCTGGGCCGGAGGTCCCACCCTAGCCCTCGGGGGACCTTGGGGCTTTGGGGCTTGAAGGAAACCGTAACCTTCAACAACTAGAACCTACCACCCGTGTGACGGAACGAGGAGACCAAGTGACCAATTGCTGGGCGTTGACTCGAACACTCATCTGTGAATGTGGGTCTCCTTTTCAGACGAAGAGGGAAACTGGAATTTTCTAGTTTGCTAACTGATGTCGGCCGGGTTCTTGGCCCAGCTCGTTTCGGCCTTAGGAGCACCCCACACGTAGGCGCCGTCTCCGTGTACCGATAAGAAAACCGAGGCTCGAGGACCCTGAGTAACTCACCTAAGGTCACTCAGCTAAAAAGTGGAAGAACCAAGGCCACCTCCGACACGGCACAGGCCGGATGGCCCGGACTTTACCTGGGGAAGTCTTCTTATTGTTCATAATGCTCCACCCACATCTAAGAGGTCTGCAGTAGCCACCTCTAGGCAAACCCTGTCACCACTGCCCAGCTGAATGGCTTGCCCCTCAATTTCAAAGATAACAAAGATGTTGGGGTTTTCCCCAAATGTTTAAGGAGGTCCAGGGGAGACCCAGCACCCCAAACTCCCCTAGTAACTCTCTGTCTACCCCAGGGTTAGCGTCCTTGCTACGAACTCGGGGCCAGGAGTAGGGTGAGGCAAGCGAGACCCCACTCAAGGAGGAGCCCAAGATCTCGGTGACCGAGATGAAGGATTGTTAATGCGATATATTTAAAACTGAAAACTACTGTAAAAATTCATGGTGAGTAAAATATTTAAAAGTTTTCAATAAATCATAACCGGTGGTGGTTTGTGTGCCTTGTGAAGCTGTGATCCCAGCCCCACCACGCCCCACCCCACCGCACCCCACCCTACCCCCCACCCCCGGCCCCTGCGGCCCCTCTGACAGCCCCTCTGACAGCCCCTCTGACAGCAGGAAACAAATTCATGGAGCATGTGGGGTTTTAAATAAACTCAGGACTTCTGGTCCCTTCTTCAGCTCAGGTGGAAATTGGGGGGACATTTTGTGAAGAATACCCCAGGGTCCCCATTCGGCCCCCTCCCTCAGACCCCTCACCATTTAGTCACAGAGAGGAGAAGAGGGAGGCGGTCAGGTCCTCTATGGCCTCCGCGGGGTCACAGCCTCGCTGATCCCACCAAGCAAACTCTGTGCGCAGCTGTCACTGCAGCACTTCAAATGTCCCTCTCTTGGGGAGAGACTAACCTTAAAATGACCCTGACCACATTGGAACTGTCTTGTTACCCCTAAAAGACACCAGGTGTGCGGCCGTGAGCAGACGTGACACATGGCACTTACTGCCAGGCGCACTGCTAATTATTACTTTGACGATAACGGCAGGGCTGGGAGGTATGACACTGGGCACACAACAGTGCACACAGGACTGGGTTAATTTGCATTAAAAAGGTTGCAAAAGCAATTAGCACTTCATTAATATGACATAAACACTAATTCATACAGGTCCCAAGTGACCCCCAAATTCCTTCCTTCCAACCAGGGTGTTGCTTCCGAAAACACATCCTGTCGCCACCTACGCAGCTGAGTGACCTGCCCCTCAGTTTCAATGATAACAAGACGCGGCCCCTGTGAAGGGTCACGGGCATCATGGCTGCCCTGGTGTCTGCTCAGCCTGGGCCGTTGGCCACAGTCCCCGACAAAAGTCAGCCTGTGGGGACTCCGGGTGGCCCACCCAGGGCTCTGTGTTCACGGGGGCACTGGGGGATCGACTTCAAAACTGCGACACACAGCAGGACACCATGACAACGAGGTGGCCCTCCCAGGGCCAGGGGGCCCCGCGGGCCGGGAGGTGGGGGCTCCCGGAGAAAGCTCGGGTTTTCCACAGCCAGCCAGCAGCTAGCAAGGATCAAAGCAGTGGCCTTAAATTATTGATTTATTTATACCAGTTTGGGCTGCAAATAGTCTGAGAGGTAATCGCACCCCTTGGGCACGAGAGATGCTCAGACGCTCCTGTGTCTGCACCGCCCTGGGGGCGTGATTAGGGCGTCCTGCATCAAAGCAGGGTGGTGAAGGCCTCCAGGGGACATCAGCTCCTACAGTGCATTTTAAATAAGAAAAGTCCCCCCAGGGTGCCCTACTGCCCCTTTCCCCTCAGGAGGAAGAAGGGGACAACATGGCACAGGAATGGATGGGGGGAACCTGGGAAGGAGCCACTTCTCTGGGGGCGAAGAATGTCTCAGGGCCGTCCTCACCTGTACACAGGTATGCCGGCCTCTGGGACGCGGCTCAACCCACTCACGCTCACTCACACTCACTCACGTGCACCTGCCCAAGAATCCTTCTGGTTCTTCTTCACCACGTCAGGGCACCAAGTTTTAGAAAATTCAGCCTAGGGACACGTGACAGCACCTCTGTTCCCACATCAGAAGGATCACAGGTGGCCATTCATGGCACAGAAAAGACCAAGTCAAGAGCTCAGAGGGCTTCCCGGAAGACGTGACAGCTGAGCGGGCCTTCCCAAAGAGTAAGAACATTCCAGCCGCGAGAAAGGAACAGCAGCATCCTGGGATGAAGGGGAGGGTGGAAGCAAAGGCACAAAACAGGTGACTGGGGACCAGTGGTCAGAACTAGTTCTGGGGCCGCAGTTCTTCTCACCAAACACTGACACATTTGGCAGAGCACACAGGAGGACAGGTGGCAGGCCGTGTGACCTGGGAACCGACCTGGAGACCACGAGTCACAGTCGACGAGGTGAGTGTTTCTCAGCCTCAGATCCCAGGCTATGGCCTCAACAGTCTGCAGCTTTCCTTAGAAATAGTTAACATTTTCTGTTTTCATTGTGATCATCATCCTAAAAGAAGACGTTACCCTTTGCCCGTTGTGCACCACCTGGTGATTTCCTAACAACCAGGCCACCTCAGTCCCTGTGTCACTGTGTTTATGGTGGTGTTGGCATTCCTAGCTCTGCTGTAATGGATGCAGCAAACAAGAAAATAGAGGCCTCCTGGATACACAAATAATGAAGTCTAGCTGAGTGAAAGGTCAAATGACATCACAGAGCACTGTGACAATGCAAGTGCCACAGAAGTTCAAACAGAGGACTCCAGTGGGAGAGCTGAGTCACCCGAGACAGGGGAGTGACCAAGGGCCATACTCACCAGGGCCTGGCCTGGCCGCCAGCACTGCCCACTCATGTCAGCGAGTCATCATCGTATAGACTTGAACTTCAGTGGGTTTTGGTTTCGTTCACATCAAATTAGAGAAATGGTTTTGGTTTACAAAAGTGTAGGAGCTACAAGCATAAAAATGTCAACTCCTGGTGGTAGTCATACAAATAGGACTTGTTTAAAAAAAAACAGCAGGTAATTGAAATTTGTTTTGTTCTTTAAATGGTGTCGCTACATTTCTTGAGTTTGAGAAACAATGCACCAGGCCAGCAGCTGCTGGAGGACAGGGACCAAGTCCTGCCCGTCTCTGCACCTCCGTCTCCAGCCCCGTGACTGGAGAGAGGTGGGGATCTGACAGGACCTGGTTGAATCATGCTGATGTTAGGGCACATGCCATCTGTTGAGGGAAGGGAAGGGGATCTTCGGGGCACTGTGGTCACCGTTTTGCAGAGCAGGTCGTGGTGGGCACTGGTGATTCACACACTTCGACGGCATAGAGTTCCCTAGAGGAACAAACTGTCCAGCCTGGACTTAGCTGCCATTCATAGAACAGAAACCGGGGAGTCAGGGAGCCCACCATGCTGAGGTTCCAGGGCCCCTTTCCATCTACTCAAATTTACATTCATGTGGTAAGCCACCTGCTCTGTGAGACTTGCTAAGGCAGCACCAGGAAATGAGTTCTCTTCCTTACACACTTGTCCTCATGGCAACACCATTCAGGCCCCACGGTGGTGCTCCTCACACCTCTGGCCCCGTGTCTTTGAGATAAAAGGTGCTCAGCATTGCGCTATAGAGACCACGGGAGCTGCAGGAGCCAGCATGGCGTGGGGAACGACCACGGACCTGGTGCTTCTCACATCTGATTAGCCTTTCTGGGATCCTGGGCTCCAGTCTGAACTTTTCCAAACCTCAGTTTTTTCATGCATCATATAGGCACACTAAAACGTTCCACATTAGGAACAGTATGCAAAACGCACTGCTGACTAGCAAACAGGGGGTGCCCCATAAATAGCAGCTACTGTCATCACTAAGGCAAGAGAATGGGGTGCTCCTGTAGGACCTCGAAGACTGGAAGGGTGGACCATGAACCAGCAGCAGTGCCTACAATCTCGGTAGAAATGCAGGGTCTCGGCCCCTCCCCCGGTCGGAAGGAGAAGAGGGAGAAGGAAGGAGGAAGGAGGGAGGGAGGGAGGGGGATCCAAGTAAGAATGAAATTCTAACCCAGCACAGAAGGTGCGAGGGAGGAAATGCGCGGCTCTGTGTACGCTGCAGCTGGGACTGCAGGGGCCGTGCAGACAGTATTTATGGCACACCTACAACGCACCAGCCTTCTCATTAAAAGAACTCAATAGAACGCTTTTAATCGTTCCCTCTTTGCTTCTCCGGTTCACAACCAGAGTCCTGAGCACGTGCCAAACATGAGGCCGCTCCCCCCGCCCTTCCTTCGAGGGGCCACACCCCGGGGGCAGGCGGTCCGGTCCTGGTTTATTTCATCACTTGCTCCAGAATGTGAGCACAAGGTTGTCTGTTTCCCAGAATGGCCAAACTTAATTAGAGCGACAGCACTAAATGACATCGGCTGGGAATGCGTGAAAGTGAAGCAGAGTGTTGCCCCTTGTCACTCTGAGCCATGTGGCCCGACAGCTGCTCCCAGGGGAAGCTTTCCATAAATTAATTTTATTATCAAAAAAATATATTTGTATCTGGTTCGAAAGAATGCGTTGCACAAAGCAGACCCTTGCCACCAGGAGTCTCGCGTATGCTGTGTCTGTCCTGTAGTTGTCCAACACAAAGTGGACACGGCGTGGGACCAAACAGAGACCCCCTGCCACAAGGCGGGGCGTCCGAACCGGTGACAACAGAAATTCTGCTTTTCTTGCACACTTCCTAGAGGAGTCCAGAGGAGGGAAAAGCAGCAGTCTTCAGGAGCTGCAGCGAGTCTGAGGACTCGGAACGCAGCACCCCCGTGCACACGAGAGCGGAGGGCGTGCACGTGAAAAGCAAACATTGGGAACGACCCACTGCGATGCGCTCTGGCCTTTGCATTAAGAAAAAGACAGCCCCGCGCCCACCTGCTTGCCCACGATTTCCTGCGGAGCGGACCCCTCTGAAGCGTGCGTTTTCCTACTGAGATGTTTTCATGTCGTGCAGGCGATGCCCTGCCCCGCCAACACCCTAGAAATCGCTGAAACAGTAACGTGTTCAATCTAAGTTCACATCTGCTGCCTTTCCGCGTTGCACTGTCCCCCGCTTTATAACACTAATGGACACCCCTAGGTCCGTGGAAAGTGTTACTCCCTCACTGTGAACAAGGACGCCGTGCAAAGACCACCGGTGTGCCAGCGAGGGAACTCACCAGAACGGGCTCTGGAAATCCCAAGTTCTCGGGAGTCCTTCCCACACCGGTGAGACCGCAGGGAAAGGACCGGACGGGCCCTCCTGTTGTGCGACGCCTCCCCATTAGCCAGAGGGCAGGACAAGCTGAAGATCAGGCTCAGGACGCAATGAGGAGGCAGCAGAGCTGCAGGGAAGGCTGACTTCTCAGCCCTAGCAGGCGGCCGGGCCCATGGAGAACTCTGGTTGGGAGGGAGAGGACCCTGCCACTTGGCACGGGGACTTCTAGGTCAGAGCTCATAAAAAAACACCTGCAGGACCCACTGGGGCTGCAGAAGTGGCCCACCCTGCCCAGGAAAAGGCTGGTGCTCCTCCCTGGCCGAAAATGCCGTGGGGACCCCATCCTACTAGCAGCAGGTGAACCCCTCCCTGCAGCAGGCCAAGAGGGTGGCTCCTGTCACAGTGGTAGGCGGCCTGCCGTGGGAGGACAGCAGCAGCAGGACCTCGCCCAGAGGCACCGACAGGACCCAGGAACCCGCGCGGGGCTGGGCCACGACGGGCAGGGCCTGAGTGCGCAGCAGGACGTGTTCATCCGCGCAGACGCACGCTCCCCTAACGCGGTGTTAAGCTCGGCAGGTCCGACACGCTGCTCGGGTGGCCTGCAGCAACTTGGAGGAAACTAAGGAAGCAGCAAGGCCAAGGCCGCCGTGCCGACAGTGGGGCAGGAGAGGAGACAGCTCAGGGCAGGAGGCATTCCGGAGTGGACAGATCGTGTGAGGTGGGAAGCCAACCAACCACGTTCACCCAGAGAGCCAAGGAGCACGCCGTGGGCCATGGTGACAAGGGACGCTGTGCTGAGAGGGGCACTGTTGATAAGGTCAGAAGTGGCCATCCTTTTGTGTCAGAACTGGACGCCCTAAAGGAAACAGGACTGAGTGACTCAGGGACGCTTGTAGTAATAGAAGTTAGAGTGGCATTTAAGTAGAATGGGGATGGGGCACAATTATAACTGGGCAGCATGGCCGGGTGGCAACCAGAGAGAGTACCAAACACAGCGTGCCCGGGGAGAGGGAGCCAGGTGGCTAGTAGGGTACTGCTCAGTCTGTACACTCAAAAGAAAATCATGTTCAAGGAAATGCGATCGAAAGGCCAAAGGAAACTGCCCCAGTGAAAAGCCAAACCTCAGCTCTGACCTGGTATCTCGAGCTGAGCCCATTTCAGGCCTGGACCCCAGTGACTGGAGGACTGGCGGGTCCCCAGAGGATCACAGTGAGGGAATGATGCCCCAGGTCTGCCCCACAGAAGCCACGCCAGGTACCCGGCGAGCACACGCTGGAGGGTGGGCAAAACCCAGACCCTTGGAAGGCCACTGGGCACAAGACCTGAGATGACTTGGGTAACTGGGGGCCTGAGACACGATCCTGAGTCCTCGTCAACATGGAGGCCTGTGGGCCCGGATATACAGGAGGACCCTCTGAGGTCTGGCTCAGAGTGGCTCCTCCAGGTCCACAGTCCCAATCACGTCACTGCGCCAGCCCCGCACTCTGGGAACTGGAAAAGCCATTACGACTAGAAAGTGAGAGATTTCTTGGAGTGGGAGGTAAGTGTTACCGTGGTGGAGAAAATTAAGTGGAGGCTTCTGAAATACCCCTACACACACGTGCACACATGCATGCACACACATACACACATGTATGCACGCACACTTGTGCACACACACGTGCACACACACATGCATACACACACACGTGTGCACATGCACACACATGCACACGTATGCGCACACACGTACACATGCACACATATATACACATGCACACGTGCACATATACATGTGCACACATGCGCATATGCACACACGTGCACACACATGCATGCACACACATTCTCATACACACATACACACATGTGTGCACGCACACACATGAATATACACACATGCATGCACGCATGCACATACACATATACACGCATGTGTGCACACACACGTACATACACACACACGCACACATGTAGAAACACATGCACGTGCGCACACATGCACATACACACATGGACGTACAGAAGTGCACACACTACACACTACACACACACACGGTTGGATACTGTCTGGACAGCCCTTATACACGCACACACACACACATGCAATGCACGCAGATACACGCACACACACGCGCACACACGCACACACCCAAGATAGGAAACCAAAAATAACCTCTCACTCCCGGGGGGAAATGCCGGAGACTCAAGACCCAGAGGATGCAGGGGCGAAGGCAGCATACTTGTATTTAATCCACCACCCGGCCCCTGGGCAACGTGGACACGCATCCAGGACAGCAGTGGACAGTAACGAGCTCAGCCGAGGTGGCCGCACGTAGCTGCCAGGTGGAGTGGTTTCCCCGGGGTGCGCTGACGCAGCCTCGGGCCCATGGAATCAGCCACAGACAAGGGGAAGCTGCCTGTCCCACCGCGCCCGGGAAGCACAACCACAGCGGTGGGGATGCCTGGGGTCCCGCAGGTTGCTGGGGAGAGACCTGACGTCCATCGGAGGATGGGGGCAGGGTGTGGACGCAGCAGGTACTGGACGGGGGGAAACAGGTACAGAGTACGTTTACACCCTGCCGTCAGGCACGGGTCCAGGCCTTGGAGACCCCTCCCCTTCCCCTCCCTGCCCGTGCAGCGCTGTCACTGGTGCTGCTGGTGGAGCGCCGAAGCCTGGGGAAGGGGAGGGGTGTCGGTCAGAACGCTTAGAGGAGAGGACAAGGACATACGGTCGGTCCCACACAAAGGGCCTTGTAGCGAGAGAACCGCACGGTCCGTTCAAGGTCACTCTGTGTACACGGAAAACGCAGTAAGAGAAACGCGCAGGCGCAGAGACAGGCAGACCAAAGGTGGCGGGGACAGGCAGACCAAAGGTGGCGAGGACCTGAACCAAGGCGGTGACAGGACGAACGTGGGGACTAACGTGACGGACACTTAGCAGACACGAGACGGCGCTATGGACTGAATGTCTGTGACCCCTAAAATGTGTGTGTGGAGGCCTAGCACCCAGAGTGATGGTATTAGGAGGTGTGGCCTCTGAGGGGTGATGGGGCCATGAGGGTGGAGCCCCCATTCCGGCGTGAACCCCTCTCTCGGCCACGTGAGGACACAGCGAGAAGGCGCCCACCGGCAGCCCAGGCAGCGACCTCAGCTGATGGCTCCGCCCTCCGAGTCCCAGCCCCCAGAACTGTGAGAAGCACGTCTCTGTCGTGCGAGCCCCCCAGTCCGTGGGGCTTGCTGCCACAGCTCACGCTGGGTAAGGAGCCAGGACCACGTAATCCTGAGGTCAGGAGGTGATGGGAGGGGCTCTGGGTGCGCTGTCCCTGGCTCCCAGGCTCGGGCCACTGGAGAGACAGGGGGCCTCAAAGCACAACAGGAACTTGGGAAGAAGAGAGCAAGGAGGAGCGCGAGAGGCTGCGGGAGCCCCCCTGAGTGGCCAGGCATGGGGACCGCTCAGCACGGCGGGGATGGCTGACCTGGCAGAGATGAGGAAGGCCAGAACATTGCAAGGAAACCCCGGGGGTGAGGACTCGGCCGAGAGGATCAGAGTAAGCGACGCCACTGGGGAAGAATGGGGAGCACCACGAAGGCCCACCACGCTGGCAGCTGCAGTAACAGCCCAAGGATGCACGGACCACAGGCAGTCCGGGCGGAGACGTGTGCAGGCCCCTGGTCTCCGCGCACCTGTAGGCTGATGTCCCAGTTCCCCATCGACTGGGACTACAGGTCAGTCCCCTGCGATGTGTTTTGCCACCTTGTCGCCTCCACGATGAAAGAAGATAAAACTCAGTTAATGCACAGGTTTGCATGATGAGACAACTAAGTATTATAATCGCCTTTATGGGATGCTTTTTTTTTTCAATCAGAGAAACCAGGAGCATCTCGGAAGAGCGCCAGACATGGGAGGTCCCAGGCCTATGTGCTCCAGTCGCCCAGAGGAAACACATCTGTCACCAGGACGGCCACACGCACAGAGCCTGCAGGCAGCCTTCCGGGTCCACAGGAAGGTAGTTCTGCTTTACAGACCAGCACATTTGCAAAGGAAACCACATTACCTACCTTCGCTCACCAACACCGACCTTCATTCATGAACATCCGACCCAAAATCACCAGGTATTTGCGAAGAGAATCACGAAAATTAAATATGAAAGAGAAAGAAACGAAGGATTGATCCCGACAAAAAGAAACATAATTATTAGACCAGAATAGAAGTGAAGCCTGTATCATTTTACTGACCGTCACCCCAACAAATTTAATTTAAAAAATGCTAACAGCATCCTTAGAGAACTCTCCAGAAGCAGAGAACAAAGGCAATGGTGAGAAGAGAGGAACACAGATAAACAAAAGAGAGGGCTGTTCTCTAAACTAGCTAGAGACCTGAGACTTCCAATAGAAAGGGCATGCCCGGTGCCAAGCAGGAGCAGTGAAGGGAATAAAGAACCCCACCATACTCCCTTAACCTTTCAGAACCCCAAAGGTGAAACAAGGACCCTACGTGCTCTAGAAGGAAAAAAAAGGTGACCTGCAAAGGTCAAGCACTAAACTGATCTCAGACTTATCCGGAGAATGGTAGGTTGGAGAAAAAAAGGAGCAAGACATTCAAGATCTTAAGGAAAAGTTATTTTGAAACTAAAATTCTACTCCTAATGATCAACCAAGTGAGGTGATAGAAAATAAGAATATTTTGGGAGCCGTAGGACTCAGAAAGTTTTACTTCCCTTTCTGGCAAAAGCACCCCAAACCGAACCACGCCGACAGTAGATAATCGCAAGGTGCGCTGCTGGCACTTGGCACGCACTGGCTCTTTGACTCTTCACATCAACCCTATGACTTTATTTTTATCCTGAATTTACACGTGAAGAAACTGTGGTGACAAGAAAAAGGAACTCAAGGAAAAAAGGTACAAAATTTAACTCCCAGTTAACTGAGGGGCCCCCGGTAGGTAACCGACTGCCTTTCTCTTGATGCTTTTAAGATTCTCTGTCTTCAACTTTTGGCGTTTTAATTACGGTGTGCCCTGGTGTGGGCCTCTCCGGATTCATCTTGTTGGGGTCTTTTCCTGACGCAACCCCAAACCCTCGTCTGAGGGGTGTCTGCATCCAGGTGTTCATTTCAGCATCGTTTACAAGGGGTGAGCCACGGAGGCGGCCTGGGTGGCCCCGGGGGCTGAACGGATGGCGACGGGGACGCACAGACAATGGAGTATTACTCAGCCACAGGAGGAATGAGGCCCTGCCGCCTGCAACAACGTGGACGGGCCTAGAGGGTCTTGTGCTGAGTGGAGTAAGTCAGAGACAGGTGTCACATGGCTTCACTTATTTGTGGAATCGAACAAGCAAAATAAACAAACAAACAAAACAGAAACGAACTCAGAGATAGAGAGAAGGTTTTGGCAGCTGCCCGAGTGGGGGCGGGGGTTGGAGGAGGGGCGGGATGCAGAAGCCAAATGGGTTGTCACTCAGCGGTCATGGGGATGTGGGCGCAGCACAAGGGTTACAGTCAACAGTGCTGTCATGACTGTGTGTGGTGTCAGATGGGCACTGGATTTAGCGGGGGGGGGTAGACGGGAGGGGTTGGGGGGCAGGGTGAAAAGAATACAAATTAGATACAAAACTGTCATGGGGCTATGAAGTCAATAACATGGTAATAACTCTGCATTGCGCCAGGTGGGTCCGAGACCGGTCGGGGGATCCCTTCTTAAATGAGATATCATAAATGTCTACCCACTGTGGCGTACCCCTGAAAGTTAATCTAAAATAATATTGAATGTCAAAAAAATGAAGTGAGTGGGCAGGAAAAAAAAGAATGCTGAAAATCTACAGTTGATGGATCAAGAAATAGATAAGCATGTTACTTAAAGATTGAAGCTACAAAATAAAATTTTAAATTCATAATCAGCAAAAGTGCACACGTGAGAGAGACAGAGCCTCTGTCAGGGCACCCCACGCCACGTCTTTCCCGGTTGACACACTGTCCAAAGCTGACTGATCAGGATACAGGGTACAAGTAACTCAGGATGAAGTTATGGTGGCACTTTCTAGAAAAATTAGAAGTAAACAGGCTTATCTCTGGGGAAAGGGTGATAGAGGACGCGGGGATGTCTAGAGAGTTATTTTTATTTTATATCCTCTGGGTGCTGCTCAGAATTTTTAAATAATGCACACATGGTGCTTTTGTAATTTAAAAAGCAATTTTTTAATCATCATCAGTGATCGGTTAGGGAAGGAAACGGCGGGACAAAGCGTCTGGAAATTTCTCTAAAAGCTTTGTAATATAGGTGAATGAAACGCATTGCTGAAAAGAAGGAGTTTTTGAATTCTGAAACGCCTTCAGGTCTCCTCCACGTGTGTCCCTCCCCCAGGCGCTGCCCCAGGCCCCGCTGAGCGGACACAGACACCCGGCATGGAAGGCGGCTGCTCCCTTTCTGACCAGGACCCATCGCCCGGATGGCTTCAGGGCCGTAAGTCGCGGGTCACCGCGGGTCGCCGCGGTTCTAACGGGGTACCCTCTCCCAGCTCTTTCTCCGAGAACGGGTGGTCTGTGCTGCTGACTCTCCGAGCCCTTCGGTCGCCTGTCTGCCCTCACGTCCGTGAGCTGACAAGGCGTTTCTCCGTCGTCGGGGGCAGGTGGAGGCATAACGGTCTCGCGTGCCGGGACTGGCGTTCCACCCGCCACACGGGCATCGCTGGCGGGCGCCCCGGGCTCGGCTGCCGCTCCGGGACCGCCCGGCCCGAGATGCCTCTGGGTCTCCGCTCCGCGGCTGGGTGCGTCCGGACAGCCCTGGCGGCTTTAATCCGAGGCGAACGAACAGTCGGCGCTTGTTCAGCGTCAGTGACTTCAGATGGCGCAGGCGGGTCGGACCGGAACCTACAAGGCTGTCCTCGTAGCTGCCGTGAGTCGGGGGTCCCTGGGGGTCCCTGGGAGGCCGTGGCCTGGCGAGCAGTCGCCCTCCGCACGGTGCACCCCGTCTCTCTCGGGACGTGCCCGGCCTCCTCAGCGTCTGCACGGCGTCGGTTCCCTCGGCCTGCTCGTGGGCAGGTGTGGGGACCCGCCACCCCACGGCGGGGGGTGGAGACCGCCGCACGGCCAGCGCGTCGGGAGCTACCGCGGCCTTCGACTCCGCGATGCCGCAGCTGGGCTTTATCGGAAGGAAATGGGGGTGCTATGCAAACTGCTGGCCGCAGGGACGAACCGGGGTGCTGCTTACGACATGAGACCCCGGGAACAGCCTAGAGGGCTGGCCACAGGGCACGCGCCCCAGGCCTTAGAGCTCAGGCACGGAGACGACGTGCAGCGATGGTGGCCCTGTGCCCCAGGGGCATCTGGGTGCCGGAGCGGGGACGCCCCGTCACAAGGCTAGGTCGTCAGCCAGGGGCGCAGGCACCATCCGCCTCAAGTCCCTGCTCTGTGAAACGGCAGCCATGGGAGCCACCTCGCCTGGTCTCTGGGCATGAGAGGGCCCAGGACGCAGACACCCGGCACAGCGCTGCCCTACCCTACGGACTCGCTCAACGCTACGTGGCCATGCAGGACCCCAGTCACGGTACTGGTGGTGACAGTAAACGGTAGGAGTCGTGTTGGAGGGGAAGACGTACTGATGGGGCAAGCACGGACCGGGGCCTGTGGGGATTAATGGGGACACAGGAAAGCAGCTGTCCTTGGCTGTCTGAAAGGAACAGGGAGAAGCGAAGACTGCTGACCAAAGTGAAAGGTGGACGGGCATTACCGCAGTGTGTACGACGCCCCCCCGTGTAAGATGACCCCGACTTTTCCAACCCAACCAACATTAAGAAGTCAGTATCGACCGGTTACTCCCATCCAGACGACGACCCTCAATTTTGGGCCTAACGGTTTTGGACAAAAGTATCATCCTATGCACAGAAAAATATGGTAACCCTAAATGTTAGGAATAAACTTACCACAAGGAAGATATTTGACTTTAGTAATTAAGAGACCAAAGAAATCTCACAAAAAAAATACCTGTTTCAGAGGAGTCCCGTTTTCAGATCCTCAGAATTGGAAGAAACGTTCAGTGTGAGCTCCTCCAACCCCCTCACCGGACTGATGGAGGTCCCCCCCCAGACAGCTGGCTGCCTCCACCTCTCCCCCATGCCAGGGTCCCTGTCACCTGACACCACCACTGGGACTCGGGGACACATCTGTCCTGGCCCTCTCTCCTTCTATCCAAGGTATGTGACATAGTGCCGGGCACGTAGTAGGAACGCAATCGACCCCTGTGGGGTGAATGCAGGAGTGAGCGACTTGCCGGCACCCCGCAATGCCTGCCCCCTGCCCCCCTCGGTGTGAGAGTCCACGCAATGCACTGTGAGAGCAGTGGCCAACCCTCCTGTGGGCATTCGGACAGCCTTCCCAGGGTGCAGTGCGGGGCGTGGGGGAGCGGAGCCCCAGAAAGCAGTCACAGGACTAGAAGCACACGGCCTAGGGTGTGGCCAGGTGACGGGGTGAGGCAGCCAAGTTCCATTCCCCTACTTCCCTCCGGGGCCACTGGAGAGGCCCGTTGGCCATCATGGGGAAATGACTTCAGATCCACGGTTTCCAGCTGGTACCAGGACAATGGGTGTTTGTCCGGGGACCACGCGGGCACCTTCACCTGCAGTACCATGAGAATCTCAGGGTGCGTCGGGCAGGCGGGGCTCTCAGGCAGCCCGTCCATCAGCCCTCACTGACAGCCGGCTGCCCCACCCGGGAACCCCGCTCCCACACCGGCTGACAGAGGCGCCCCCCCGGGGACATCCCGATGATGGATATTTTTTCATTTAAAGTTAATCACATTATCATTTTCATCTGCTTTCTTGTACCTCTTGCAATTTCAGAGAGGTTGAAAGAGGTTCGAGAAAAAAAATAAAAATCGCAGTCACGGATTTCCCGAGACCTGCTTCTCACCACCAGCTCGCTGAGCGCCTGGGATGCTCCTGCCCCTGCTGCGGGAGCCCATTACTTCCCCGGGAGACGCGATGTCTGTTTTGATAGCAGCAATTTATCACCCTGCTGAAATCAGACTACTGTTTCGAAGGCAGGGCCAGGATTTATGGATCCCTTTTCGCTGGGAATGAATTTAATTCCCAGGGGTGAGGGCGGTATTAAAAGGCTTGGCCTGCTGCACCTGTGGCATTGGCGACGGCGCCTTCTAAAGTGAGTGGCAGCTGAGCCAGGAAACGGGCTTGTGTCTCCCACACGGCCACATCTTTGCCGCCCCCCCCCGCCCCCCCGCCCAAGCACAGCGAAAGCTTGGTTGAGCACGTGAAACCGAATTCAGATGGTGTACAACAATGGTTTGACTTCACCATGAATTCAAAACAATAAAACTGACTTGCGGACCATTTTCACTCTATTTTTTAGTGTGTATGAGTTTTTAAAATATTATTCATTGAAAACACTTTTTCGATGTATCCATTTTTAAGCTCCAGACCAACTTCTTGCTCTTTGGGCCAATTCCTTCCTGCAATTTATAGTCCAGTGTCCTCGTGTGTTCTGGCCCAGGTGAGAGGGCATAACGCCCTTGGAGTAACCAGGGAGTTTCCAAAGCTCTAATACGGATGACGGGTCCCACCCCCAGGGACCCCGAGACATCGTCCGGGACACAGCCTGAGAATCAAGACTTCTGTTTAAGCTCCCTGGGTGATGCCAACGTATAACCGACTTTGGGAATCACTGCTAGAAGATCATGAGCTTGAAAATTCTGAAACAAGCCTAGCAGAGCTCCGACTTAGACACCCTCCTTATAACTGGTCGTCCATTTTTAATGAACTAAACCTGACCTCCTAAATCGTTTCATTGCGCAGGTTGGTAATTGGACAAACACGCCTTACGACGTCATGGACAAGTTGCTGACGTGATGGGTTGTCTTTACCTTCTTTAAAACTGTGTGCAAATCAGCGGTCCTAGCCATTAGCTCTGCAGATTGTCTCCAACGGATCAAACAGCTCACTCGCATCAGTTAAACGTCACACGTTACTTGGTATTAATCCATTGTGCCAAATAATGGTCCCTGGTTTTCTGCTCTTGCTCTTACTCACCACCTCTGCTCCTCACGCATCACCCATCCACCCATGCAACCTCCACCCCTTCGGCCCTTCTTTAGATGGTGGTATCACAGTAACAGATGACGGAATCCGAGTCTTAAAGGAGCTCACCATCTGGGGTGGAAAGCAGACAAGTCAGCAGAACTCAGAGGATTGGGGGAGAATGCCACAGGAGAGGTAAGGTGAGGGCGCCCAGGAAGCAGAGAAGACGGGCACCTAACACTGCGTTTTGGGTGGGGCAGAAGACAGCCACAATCCCAGGAAAAAGGACTGTGGTTCCTGCAAAGTCGCCCTTTGTATCACTGAACTCTTGGACTACTGAGTATCACCTGCAGGACCTAGACATGGAAGGATACCCACACTACATGGTGTAGGTAGTTCCCCTTGCATCCTTATTCAGGCATTCAATAGACCCAAATAAATACACCTGTATGTACAGTAGATGCTCAGTTAACTGGCACCCATGGGGGTGGGTAGATGCTGGATAAATGTAAGTACTCTCCGTTTACTGGAACTCAAGCAACCGGCAAAAGTCTCAAGCAACCGGCCAAAACAATTTGCCGGTTGCTTGAGTGTGCTGGTTGCTTGAGTTCCAGTTAACAGAGAGTCTGCTGTATTCAACAATTAGGACATTTGTGAATCCACGAAATATCAGAATTCATACATCTTCTGGTTTAAATATTCTTACTTGCCTTGGAATAACATATGTACCCAGAACTCCCTGCTTTGGTGTCCCTGGTTCCATGGTTCTTTTGAAAGTACAAAACTTAAGTCCGAGGACAGACGTCCACACGAGAGAGGCTGCACACTTCAGGGCTGTCGCTGGGGTCATGGCGATCTTCCTGTGGCTCCCTCTGTAAACACCACTGACACTGGGGGAATGTGTGCACAGCAGGGGGTGAGGACATGACAAAGATGAAGCGCAGAAATGCTGGGGAACCACGGACCACTGCCAATATCAAGAATGCCTGGGCAGTCACCTAGGCCACCGATGAGACGCAGGAGAGGACGGAACCAAGTCACCTTGTCCACAAACTGTAAATGACTGCTTATAGGGCTGCATAACATGAAGCACAACACAGGGTATAAATGAAAAGGTGGTGAGTTGCTTGATAACAGAAGTAGGAGGAGAGGGGGTGTATGTGGTGTTTTCTGACCCAATTTTAAACTGGGGGTCTCACAAAATTGGAACTCTAAGGAACACCAGAGATAATTTAATCCCATATTAATTTACAAATAAAAAACTGAGGTTCAGAATGGTAAATCAGTGCTCTAAATAAAGGTCAAGGTCAGAACCAAGCCTACCACCACAAGCTGAGCGTGTCCTTGCTACACTTCATTGTCCTTATCTTACGGAGGAGAAACACTCCCTGCTTACAGAGGCTGCCGTGGGGGCAGTGAGCCTCCTCAATCAGATGTGAGCCCTCCTAGTACAGGGCACAGTGGTGCCCAATCAGATGTGAGCCCTCCTAGTACAGGGCACAGTGGTGCCCAATCAGATGTGAGCCCTTCTAGTACAGGGCACAGTGGTGCCCAATCAGATGTGAGCCCTCCTGTTGCCCAATCAGATGTGAGCCCTCCTAGTACAGGGTACAGTGGTGCCCAATCAGATGTGAGCCCTCCTGTTGCCCAATCAGATGTGAGCCCTCCTAGTACAGGGTACAGCTTTGCCCAATCAGTAGCCGCCATTATTTAAACTTTTCCGTCGTCCTTCCCAGCTTTGCTAAGATTGCAGCTTCCACCTGGCCTCTTTCTGAGCTTACCGGCTGGCAGAGTGTCGGTGAGGAGACCAGGTCCTAACTCTGGTCAGGACGCGGGCCACGTGCAGGAAGAGGCTGGGAGCCAAGCCTGCCTGTAGGAGATGACTAGGAAACGTGAATGGTTGCTCAGAGAGCGATCTGGCCAGGGCAGGAGCGACTCAGGGCAGGCCTGTTTCCATCGCCACAAACACAGCTCCGACCACTGCGTCTTACGTCTGTCGCTCTGAGTGACGACGGACGTGTTCCCCAATCCAGGGGTTTCCGCCGCCCGG
>PVJL010008890.1:29752-62496 GCA_004026885.1 Lyroderma lyra
GCTTAGCCCAGCGGCCCCCTCCAAGCGCTCCTCCTCCTCTCCCAACGACCCTGTCCGGACGACTGTGCACAAATGAGGAAACCGAGGCACGAGGACACCTAAGTCACACAACCAACAGCTGCCGAGCCTGGATTCCGACCCAGACTGGCTCCTGCGTGGACACGCTTGACGGCCCGACACAGAGCTGGCGACAGAAGGCGCCGCACGTAAAGGAAGAGGATCTCCGGAAGCATGGCCGTCGTTACATACATTCCAGACCACCTCTCAAAAGCCCCGCCTGTCCTAAGGGGGCAGCAGCCAACCGTCCCCACGCGTCACCTCAGCCATGGAGCCTTGTCATTCAGTCTTTCTTCATGCAATGTGGTGTTTCATGGGGCCCAACCCGGGGAGCCCCAGATGACGCTGCATCGTCGTATGGAGCAGCTGGGGTGTGACGGGGGTGGGGGTGAGGCACTGAGGAAGTCAGCATCTCTTCGGGCCATTTGCAGGTGGAGGCCCCCAGGAGCCCCACCCCACCCCACAGGGGTTACTCTGAGGGCGTCCCCTGAGCCCAGGCACCTGTCAGCAGAGGGCACCTGTAATCAGGCCAGAACATATGGAAAAGAGGCCACTGGCTGCCTTCTGGGCACGGCTGCCTCGTGCCTGGCCTCCCCAAGGCTGGAAGCTGTCACTAGGGGGAATGGAGCATTGGGCCAGCTCCCTGTCAGTGACACCATCGTCGGGAAGACGCCAGGCGGGGAGAAGTCCCAGCCCTTGCCACCACCTCCAGGTTAGAAATACAGAAAGCCAGGGCACCGGGACAGACCTGGACTGTCCATCCAGATCAGAGCAGATGGGTCCACGACGAGTGGAAGGCCGGGTGCCTCCTCGCTCGATGGGAATTTCCCCAGACCCAGTCACCAGCACTGCTTTAATTAAGATTGTCATTGAACACCGAAAAGCATGTCTTCACGAACGACTCGTAAAAAAAAAAAAGAAGAAAAAAAACACTTTAACAGAAAAACAGTTTTTTTCCATCTTGACCCAGATACTAAATACGGCACAACTGACCGAGCTCAGCGGAAGGTTGTCAGCGTGTTGGCCACAATGGTGAGACGCTTAGTCACAGAGCCGTGCTCACATGGAAAAGTCAGAGGGCAACTGACTAACAGGAGCGTCTGGGCAGCAGGCCTGTCGGAGGGGGACACTGAGGATACTTGCCTGAGCTCTGCAGAACTAGGCCAGGTTCTCCCTAACCAGTAGGCTGGCACAGGGAGGGAATCATGATGTCTCAAAGGTCACCCCAGGCCTGCGGCTCACCCCCCACCCCACATCACTGACTCTCTGGCCCCCAGTTAGAGCACGGACACCACCCACCCAGCCATCCCCCACTTTCCACATTTGGCTCAATGGAAAAGGCTCAAAAACCACGCCTGCTCAGAGCCCTACACACAATCAGCCCAAAACGAATATGGTTTAAAGGTTTCTGGGCAGGAAACATCAGAGAATGAGGCGGCTGAAAGCCACCAAGAAAAGAAAGGCCACTGGTGTCTGAACCTCCCTCGCCCTGCGTCCCCCAAAGCCCTTCCAAGGCTCCCATGCCAGCGACTCTGCTGTGGGGACACAGGGCCTCATCGCCCCCCACCCCACCGCCACCAGTGTCACCCTCCTCTGGCCACCCCACACCGGCTGCATCCTCACAGCAAAAGGCGAGGAGGGAGCCGCAGGGAGAGCTCTTCTGCTTGTGAAGCAGCAGATCTGTGACATCTGTGACCATTCGAAGCCACCAGCTCTGACCGGACTGTGAGGTTCACAAACTGGCTGACCCCTGCCAACCAGGGCTGCAACCTTGGTTGTGGGCTCTTCTGTTGCTCATTTGGGAAGGGTGGTGGGCAAGTTGTCTGCTTGGGCCAAGGGGTCATGGGGGTCCCTCAAAGCCAAAGCCAGCATCCCAGGAGATGCTCTGAGCCTTCATCGGAGCTCTCTGGAATAATGCAAAAGGTGCGCCTGGATTGCAGCCGGTGGTGCCCGGGCCGGGTGCTGGGGCACCTGGGCACCTGCAGGGGCAGTGGGACATGGACTTGCAGCCTCCTCAACCACGAACTCAAGGGCACGCTGCCTTGGAAACCCCCCAAGGGGAAAGTGAGTCCCCACAAGACTTCTGAGCACTCAGTCCCACCGGGCCCTCTAGTGCAGGCTCTGGATCACCTGAGTCGCCTCAGAGACTGGCTGGGGTACTCCTCCCCACTCCTGTCTGTTTGGAGGCCAGTCTCGGGCCCAGGGTGGTGGTACAAGAGCACAGGAGGCCAGGGTGGGGCCACGGAGGATTCGCGGTAGGGTGGCAGCGCCTGTCTCCAGGCTACACCCACGCCCCAGGTGACTGTGGCACCTGAGAGGCAGCAGGGTGCCCTCCCCTCTCTCTACACCCCCTTCCACCTTCTCCCTAAAGTGCCGCGGGCTCCACGGGCTGCACCAGGCTCCTGCAGGCTGGGTTCTGGGCGTGGGGGTGGGGGCCCTGCAGGGCAGTGCAGCAGCCAAACCTTCCCAGGCCTCTTCCAACCTGACTGTGTGCACAACCAGCCCCTGCAGAAAGACGTGCTGGCACTCCAGCAGGCCCGTCCACGCGCTGCAGCGCGCAGAGAACAAGTGCAGTCACGGCCGAGCCCCGCTGCGGCGCCTCCTACACGGCGCCTCCTACACGGCCACGGCGTCCCCGATGTGAAATACACCGGCAGAGCCGGGGCCGCCGGCAGGGGACGGAGGGAGGCCCTGCAGCGCGAACCCCCGCACCGGACCAGACTGCCCCGCGGCCTCAGCGGGAGGTGCACGGGAGCCGGAAGCAGGCCAGAACGGGAAGCAGGCCGGAACCAGAAGCAGGCCAGAGCCGGAAGCAGGCCGGCGCCAGAAGCAGGCCGGAACCGGAAGCAGGCCATCGCGCCCCCCGAAGGTTAGGTTAGGAAAACGCTTTCCTGCGCTGCGTCGTCTCGGCTTTGACCTTCTAGCGGCTCGCGCCCTCTGTTACTCGCTGTACTGTACTTGGGATCGCACTGGGTTCCCAGGGGTTTCTGCTGCTTGTTGTTCTTGTTGGTTTGTTTTCTCTCCTTACCTTCCTTGTTGAAATAAGCAAGCTGGTTTAATTCCATTTAAGACCCGTGAACGGTTCTCACCCCACCTCCATCCCACAGTCCACTCTTGAGTAAAATAAAGTCAGTTTTCCAGCTGTTAAATACCATAGACTAATCATTTCATAGTCAGCATAAAAATTAAGTGCTGGGTTAAATCACCAGGAAATAGCTTGCATCTTCTGCCTGATTCTTATATTATTTCTCCGAACTCCCACAGATCCTGGCCCCACTGTTGAATATTTATTCACTTATTGATTTTTAGTGTATGACTTGAAAATCCTAACCTCCAAGTGAGAGGATGAATGCGTTTTAAATGACATGAGAACTGGGTGACCGCGGGGACTGACTTGCCATTTATCCACCTGCCTGCTCCACTGGTCTCACAGGTTAGTACATATTTCATACTGACATGAGGACTATTGCCTTGCTCACACCATTACTGGAGGGCACCGTGGAGTGAAGGAAGGACAAGAATCTAAATGCCCAGCCAGCAGCAGGCAGCACCTCAGCCCGGCCCCACTCCCCGCACAGGCCCCCACACACACACACCAGTGACAGGCTGTGACCACACCCACCTCCCTAAGTGGGCATGATGGAGTTCTGACTGACATGATGTCAGGATTCCAACTCAGGCCTCCAGGTGTCACATTTGGGTATCAGATCCCACCCAGCTCTCTACCTGAGCCACCATTGCTAAACACACAGACTCCACCAGGTGGAATTTTGCAACAATTGCCTAATAGTTGTGTCAGCAGCATAAACCACATCAGCCCTGCCAATGGAATTTTCAAAATCGAATGGGTCCCCAGACTTCCATGCAGCTCTTGAAATTGCACCAGTCCCTTTCACCATAGAAACGTCACCTCGCCCCATCCTGATCACACGGGTTTCTTTCCATGACTCTGTGCCCACGCACATGCATGCATCTGACACTCCAAATGCACCCAAGTGTCCTTCTCAACTGCCGACTCCCTGAAGCAAAGCAGAGTGACTGTGAACCACTTCATGATTTCCCTTGGTGTCTGAAACACTACTTATGTTGGTGACATCAGCAGCGTCATTCCAGTAACCAGGAATACAGCAAGTACAGTGTCCAGCTCATGCCCAGTGCTCAGGAAACTCTTGTTGCTCGACGGGCAAGTGCAAGAAGCACCTGTAGAGTGATTTTCCCCAACACACCTTCGATTTGAATGTCCCTGAGAGCTAATCCAGTACCTGATCCTCTTCTGTCCCTCCTCTCCCTTCCCCTACCTTCTGGGAGCCAGTATCCTGATTCACATAAGTGTGTCTGCAGGGGGTGGAGGGGTCCCACAGAGGCACTGCCCCTGCTTCCTCCAAGCCAGCATACACCCCGAGAGTCACCCCCAAAGGACAGGGCTGTTTCCCCCTCATCTCCTCAGAAGCCTGCCACGGCTCAGATTAAATGAAAACCACAGGCCAGTAATATTCCCTGAGTGCATGGACAAATAAATCAGGGAATAAACTGTCTTTTTCTCCCTGTGTTCTGAAGTCAGTGGTGCCCAGATTTTTAAACTTCGTTGAGTTAAAACTATGAATTTTCAGTTGTCAATTTAATTTTGACTCTCTGAATTAGCTATTGAATTAAAAAAAAAGAAAAAAAAAACTTGCCAAAGAACCAAACCCTTCCGACCTAGTCACTTCCAAATGAGATTCCTGACACCTGATGTAATAGGCCAATTTATTTTAAAGTCTGAATAAATATCAGGTCACTTTTGGCAGCAGTAGAGGCTGCCTACCGTGACGGAGGGCCCAACAACAACCCTACGGAGAGGTTCTGTGTCTCAGGCATTGAGAAAGCAGTGTCTGCGCGATCTCTTTCCTTGGCCTAAAATGCCCTGGGTCCTCCCCCACATCCGGCCCGTCTTGTCTTGCAGGACGTAACTCGGGTTCTACCTTCAGTCTCACTAGCTGAGGCCAGCACCCCCGAATCTCCTCTCCCTTTGAATCCAGCTCATTTTCAGAGCCTCAAGTTAGTATTCCGTTATGAGGCTGTTTTGTCTAGTGTCGTGGTTTCAAGTGGGTTGTTCTGGTCACACAATGGCATTATGGTGGGCACGGCCCATGTCTTTGTCTTTTTCTTTCGGGGGGCTTTGCCCAAGAGGAGCTGGTGTCTACTGAACACTCCGAGGGGCTCAGATGTCCTCGATGATTGGTTCGTTCTCTCCTCCACTGATGGTCATTCTCCATGACAGTCCCATTGTGACCCGATAGGAAACACTGTCCGTGGTGGGAAAGGTTTCTACCCTGAGCTCATTAAAACCACATCCGGCCAATGGCACCACCTTCTCATAGGAGTCTAGTTGAGAAGTTCAAGGTGGAAAAGTGAGCAGTAGTGACTGCAATGCGTTTTTACCACCTACCTGCTCAAGCAGAATGATATACAGGGCACAGGGCTGTGAAAGAAACAGGAAATGCTGACAGGGCTCAGAGGAAAAGAACATTGTCCTTGGGGCTGATTGAACACTGTTGACAGAGAAGGTGGCAGGGGCTGAAAACCCCTGATTGTGGACCACATCAGGCCAGGACTCAGGCCAAGGCTCTGTCATCAGCTAACTGCATGGCCGCGAGCACTTCAGGGCCTTACTGCTGTGTGGTCTGGGTCACGGTGTCACCCGGGAGCTGGTTACAAACTCTGAACCTTGGGCCCCACCCAAGGCCTCTGAATGGGAATCTGAGCCCCTGAGGACTCACGTGTTCAGTAGGGTTTGAGCAGCCTGCTCATGGGACGCTGGTTATTGCTGCCCCCTCACACACACCCTTCCCCCCTCACCAGCATCCACTTCACACGGCGAACAGGCCTGCAGTTTGCTTTGGGGGAACGGCCTCTCCCTCATGAATCGCCCACCACCTGGTTGGGCGATGGAATCTAAGCTAATCAGTGCCAGGACACAGGGGCTCACCCCTGGATGGGCATGCGGCCCAGGTCAGCCAATCAGCATCAACCGGACAAGGCCAGGGCTGGCGTTGGATCACAAGGGAAAACCTGCTTGTGCTTTCACTCCAGATGAGAAGAGACTTTGGGGTTGTCACTACAGAAGGTGTTGGGCTGTCATTGCTGTGAACCACCTTATGGAGGGTTTTGGGTTGTCACTGTTGTATGCCATCTTATAGAGGGTGTTGACTGGTCACATGTGTGAACCATCTTACCTCTACGGGGCACTGAAAGTGGACCATGGACCACAAAAGGAGAACAATGAAGAAATAATGAAACTGAGGGTCCTTATGACTTCGGTTAAATTTAGTTTTAAATCCTCACTCTAGAAATCATTTCCCTCTTACTAGACGCCCCTCTTACACCTAGCCTTTCCCCCAATAACCAGCAACCCCCGAGGCGGCAGAAGACGGTGGCCAGACCTGACTAATGGTCACACGGTGAGACGTCCGCCAAGCTAAAGGGAACATCTTACCTACATACATTTCAGCTCCTGAGCCCTAAGGTAGAACGACCCCCTGACTACTTCCCCATGAGACTGGACAGAGGGACAGATGGACTCCGGAAAAGACCCCAGAACTCTCCTCAAGGCCTGAAGAAATGATTCATGATCCTCATCTCACCTCCAACCAATCAGCTCCCAGCACAACCTGAACCCCTAACCCCACGGCGTCTTGCGATTTTGTCCCATAGAATCTGTGACCCACACGCCATCGGGGAGCCTGGTCTCTGAGCACTGGCACACCTGTGTCTCCGGGCTTGGCGCCATTTCCTTAAATAACCCTCAGTTTTCTTTGCTGCAAACTCCTGTTTGTGTCTCGTTTGGCCCTGATGGGCACAGGCAGAGGACCCCCCGCCTTGGGTTCGGTAAAAATAACAACTCCTTCTGGCGATCTTCAAGCCTGGATAGAGGAGCTAGGTCCCGGAGCCTGTTTAAATACATGACCCAGTGAATTCCGTTTGCTGCAGGCAATCTGGGTTAGGTTTTCTTTGAGAACAAGCAAGGTGGCGTGTCTAACGCATCCAGGACTGTGCTGTGACAGACAGAGTCATTACTCTGGGGCCATGATGCCCTCGTGGCCCCTGCAGTGGCTGCTACGGCAGTTGAACTTGCCTTTGAGGTCTCTGTAGACTTTCAGTGGTTCCCAGTGAACGCTGACACAAGGGGAGCCTGAAGACCACATCACTGAACTTTGACGAATCCAGACAAAATGGGGTTAGGCAGGCTATTTTCTTTGGCAGAATAAAATTTGGGGGTGCAAAATAGGAGGCGTCTTGAAGGAGATCAGAAGAGCACTTGGTCCTTGTCAATCAGTCTGCTCTGAGGGAGAGGCGCACCTTCCCGCCTCCTGGCTCGTCCCTCCAGCAGCCTCTCTCAGCCCCGCCAGGGAGTGGCGATGCCCGGCCGGTGGCACCTTAGGAGGCAGAGCCGGACAAGCCGGGCTCGGCGCTGCCCTTCCTGTCCGTTTGAGGACACGAGTTCTCTGCTGCTGCGCTGGGCTGTCAGTCCCACCCGTCCCGTTAGGGCTGCAAGGACCAGGTGGAGGCTTGTCGGTCACCCTAAACTGGGGCCCGTGCATAAAGCCTCTCGGCCCATCTCTACCCTCGTGTTTGTTCTTCATGCATTCCGCTGCCCTGTGGGGAGTGGGGTGCTCTTTCTGGTGGGGAGACCCCACGAACACTGCAGGAGTCAGGACCGATCGGAGAGGGCTGAGCAGGTGGGGAGCCCCTGCGGAGGGCGGGGACTGTGCCAGCACGGCGGGGGGTGGCAGAGAGAAAGGGGGAGGGGTGCGAGACGGCGGAAAGGAAGCGGCCGTCAGTGGGCACGGGCGTTTGGTGACATGTGGCTGCTGGAGGCTGTGACCAGGGAAGGCGCCCAGGGCGCTGTGATGGGACAATCCGGTGGAAGCTAGGACTGGGGCCGAGGTCTGGGCGGAGGGAGGGACGTCCTAACACTTAAATGAACGCTGAGCCGCAGCATCGTGAGTGAGACCCAGCCCAGCAGGTGTGGTGCGTAGAGAGAGGTCGGGTGAGGGGGACGGACGCGGAGGCGCAGGTGACAGAGAGCGAACGCAGGCGGCGAGGTCAGAGACGGGCACGTCGGGAAACGCCGGGAGGGCAGTTCCATGAAAGCAGAGACCGTAAAAGGGCTCAGACCAAACGCACGGATGGCAGGAGAGGGCCGGAGAGGGCAGGGTGGGCGCTCAGCAGCCTCCTCTCCCCACCCACGAGCCTGCCTGGCCGCCCCGAGAGGACAGCGGAGGCTGTCACAGTCACGGTGGAAGGTCATGCAGCCAGGCCACCGTCGCCACAGGGAGCAGCCCCTCCGACGTGCTCCTGGGCCCTGTGGCATGGCTGGACACCCTCCTGAAAACTACGGCTGGGCTGAGCCCAGAGAGGTGACTGTGCCCCCAAAGCCATGTCCCCCGAAGCACTTCGGGGCGGGGGTGTACCGTATTTTGCCACGTATAATGCACACCACGTTTTTGGCTCAAACTTTCAAGGAAAACAATCTTGCATTTTAATATTTTAATTCAAATTTTTATTTGTCTACATTTAGATACTGTTTCTTATATTATAAAGGAATTTTAGCATTTATTTTATAACACATTATGGCACAAGAAATTTTATGTAGCAAATAATTACAAGACACAAAGCACAAGAAATTTTATGTATATAAAAAAAAACAGTTATTATATTCCAGGGTATTATTTTGCATATGGTATCATTATTGATTTCTAGAGTTACACTTTTAAGTATAAATAAAAGAATTAAAAACATTTATATAGATACGGAATTATAACAATACTACCTTAGTATAATGCACATTCCTATTTTTTCCTCACAAATTTGGGCAAATAAAGTGCACATTATACACAGAAAAACATGGTATAGAAAAGGAACCAAAGAGACTTAAAAGAAAACCCTCTGATAAGCTGCATTCAAATCACCTACTTAGAAAAGAGATGAATGTTAACCGCTGAGGGCAGAGAGGGAACTACAGACATAGCCCTGCATCAAGGACCCCAGTTCTTCACTCTGGTCACACGTTATGGCTTCTCTGTGGACGTGACATTGATTCTGCCATTTACAGCACCCAGGCGAGCGTGCCCTGACCCTCGGGCCCGGGGGAGGGCTGCCGCCTGCCCACCTCAGTGGGGTGCACTGGGCCCCTTGTTCAATGGACCCTTCAGCCAAGAGAGTCTGTCACGGCCCCCTGTCCTGTCAGTCCCCACCTGCCTCCTGACAGCTCTTTAAAAATGAGATCCTACCATTTGCAACAACAGAGAGCACACGTAAACCTGGAGGAAGTTATGCTACGTGAAATCAGCCAAACACAGAAAGAAAGAAGAAATTGCATGATGACACTTAAAGGTGCAATCTATAGAAACTGAACACAGAGACACAGAAAGTAGGACAGAGATCACCAGGGGCACGGAGGCGGGGGCCAGGGGGACATTGGTGATAGGTACCAGTTGCAGTCACATAGGACGAATATATCCAGAGACTGGACGTACAGCAGGCACGTCAGCGCTGGTGGGACTGCAGATTGCTGGTGGCAATCTGCTGTGAGAGTACGTCTTAGGCGCTCTCATCACCAAAGAAGTATGATGCCTGTGCCAGGAGGATATGTTAATTATTAATAAGCTTCACTGTAGAGTCATTTCACTATGTATATTGTGTATCAAGTCATGTTGTGCACCTTAAACATATGCAATTTGTTTTTAATCAAAAGTAATAGAAGGGTCTTCTGCGAGAGTAAGTGACCCAACTGAGGTGGCCCTGTGGCATGTAGGTTTATGTGAGGAACCAGGGGCAGAGGCTGAGATCCCAGAAGGAGCCCACCGAGGTTCGTAGGACGAGCTCATTTCTCACGTGACCTCTTCGGCGCCCTGTCCTGTCAATCCCCACTTGCCATCCCTGCGGGATGAAGGCAGCACTTCCCATTTGCGTGGCGTGGGGTGGCAGTTTGCTCACGCAGCCATTGCTTCTGCCGTGGACCCTACGAGGTGTGAGCAGGAAAGGGTCCAGGATATGCCCTCAGGTACTCCCACTGGCGATGCTGGCGCAGGCTCTGCTCTTTGCCTGATGGTCTTAGGGCGATGTGGGGCTCTCGAGGGCACTGACTCACCCCCCAGATGGCAGACATCCTCTCTGGGGTCACCATGAATGAAACAGGGGAGGCACAGACTTTCCAAATGAACGTACTTCAAGTCTAGGGTAGCTTGTGTGTCTTCGAAATGTTTTGTGAATTATGAAATACTTCGAACACATGGAAAATTATAGCAATAATATAACACCAAATACCTGCGAGATTTAATAATTCTTAACATTTTGTCAGGGAACAAGGGTCCTCTAAATAAAGCAATACAGACATAGTCGAAGTCCTTTTTATAAATCATACAAACATCATATAAATGTGTGCACTCGCTTTCCAATAAGGAGCTTTCTTCCCCTTCCTGGGGGTCGGGGAGGCTCTCCCACCTTGGTCTTCCCCTACCGGGGATTGGGGAGGCTCTCCCACCTTGGTCTTCCCCTACCACGGGTTGGGGAGGCTCTCCCACCTTGTTCTTCCCCTACCGGGGATTGGGGAGGCTCTCCCACCTTGGTGCAGTGCACACACAGTACGTTTGAACCACTGCCCAGTCTCATACTATGAAGAGATGACGATGTGCACCCTCAGCCTGACACACACTTTTAGGCTGTTTCCGGGGCTTTGCTGTCACAAGCAGGGCCACACTGATGGGTGTTCTGCAGTAACTCCCTGGACACGAGTGTGAGACACGCCCCGGGGTGCGTCCCCAGCAGTAGAACTGCTGAGTCAGAGGGTGCTACGCTTCAGGTCACAAATGTTGCAGTTATGCCCAGGTCGTACCGGTCTGCGTGTATACCGTGCTGTGTGACAGCTCCCAAGTGTTGGGTGTTACAAGACTTGAATTTCTGCCCATCTGATGAGGGTGAGATAGAAGCTCATTGCTGCTTTGATTTGTGTTCCAATCCCTGGACTTAAACTTGTGCTCCTTTGTGAGCTGTCTTTCCCCGCCGTGAACTAATTATACTCTTTGCCCATTTTTCTCTGTTGTTTGCCTCTCCTTATTTTGAAGGCCATTTATATTTCTTTTTCTTTTTACCATTTTTGTAACATCCCCATTGAGATATAATTCACAGGTGACACAGTCCGCTCACAGGGTACAATTCAGTGGTTTTGTGTATTCATGGACTTGTGCGTCCATCTCTACAGTCATTCTAGAAGCAATTTCTAGACTTCTAGAAGTTTTCTGTCCAGCCCCCCCCCCAAATCTCTGCATACTTTAGCCATAACCCCCTCATCTCCTCGGTTCCCCCAGCCCTAGGCAACACTGATCGCATTTCTGCTCCTCTAGATTCACCGATCCGGGACGCCCCCTGCCCGTACAAATGGATCCATGCATTTATGGTCTTCGGCACGGGCTTCTCCCTGTATTTTCAGGGTTCACCCCTGTTGTGATGTGTATCGGGACTTTGCTTCTCTTTTAATTGGGGTAAAATACACACAACATAAAATTTTCCACTTCAGCCACTTTCAAGTGTAGCATTCAGTGCCACTCTGTACACGGTGATGCCACTGTCACCACCGTCCACCTCCAGAACGTTCCCGTCCTCCCAACAGAGACGCTGCTCCCGTTGAACGCCCCCTCCCCGTTCCCCCTCCCCCAGCTCTAGCACCACGATGCTCCTTCCTGTCCGTGAACCTGACCCCTGTAAGCGCCCCGCGTGAGTGACCTCACACGACATCTGTCCTCTTGTGACTGGCTTACAGCACTTAGCGTCACATTTTTGAGGTTCGCCCATGTTTTAGCACGTGTCACAATTTCTTTCCTTTTTAAGGCGGACGGTCCCGGGCGGGGCACTGTCCCTGCAGTGAGGGGCATCAGTGTCTGCCCCCCGAGTCCCCACCCCCCGCTTCCGACACACCCATCCTCGGACCCGATCCTACCTGGGTCCGTCATCAGCAGCAGTCATAAGAGAACCGGGTTCTTCAGGTTCCCTAATTGGAATTACAGTTTAACTCATAAAGTGGGTTATTTCCAATTCGGGGGGGACGAGAGGCAGTTCTGGGGAACTGAGGCTCAGAGAAGGAAAGGGGCTGGCTCATCCAGGCCTGCCCGGGCGGTGACCGCCGGAGCCTGCATCCAGCCGAAAGAAGGAAACGTCTCACAGTACAAAGCACGAAGCTTAAGCGGCTAAATTTGGCTCCTAACCACATCAACCTCTGAGGTTAAGAGACTTCACAGCGGGGAGCCTGACTTCTGCTCCCGAGTAACTTCCCACAGCGCCGGGCCCCCGCGTGCTCACGCAGGCACCCACGCAGGCACCCACGCAGGCGCACGGCCGAGCCCGCCGGCCCCACCGCACACGGAGGCAGAGGACACCGAGCCGCGCCGTTCCCCTTTCCCCACCAACTCACCTTTCCATCCACACGGGGTCACCTTCAGGGAAACCACGAGAGGCCCCTCCTCTGGGGTCCGCTGCCCTCCCCCTCCCGCCCTGCATGCCTCTGGGCCCATCTGCCCCGGGACACCACCCACAGTCCTCGGGGCGATGATAGCCGTCATTTCTGGCCCGTCCTCAGAGGCAGAGGTAGGTCTCACCTATGCGTCCTGGACCAGCTCACCTTTCTCTGACCATGGCCTTGGCCCTCACTATGAGTGTGGGGTCTCTTTGTTAGCAAAGCATCTGTGTCTTCCCCGTGTCACCAAAGGCGCCCTCCCTGCCAGGACTTCGGAGCAGAAGGGAGGAAGGAGTGAGAGCAGAAGAAAATTCCATCCGGCCACACAGGCTTCACAGACGTGCGTCGAGTGTCTGTGCGACAGACATGTTGCAATGACCTGAGCCTTGAAAGAAGTCAGGACTCCAGGGTTCTGGTCCCAGCTCTGCCCCCAACTCAGCAGGGAGCCTGGAGACGGTCACCTTGGTGTCCCATCCGTGGGGCAGGCGAGGGGACCGAATACTCTCTGAGCTCCCTTCCGTCTGACGGCCCAGGATTGTCTGGGCGTGAGTGTGGCCCCACGGCCGTGGACAGGAAACGATGCATTTAGTAAAACACAGGCAAAGCGCTATTTCACCACGAGGTGCGAGGGCTCTTGAGACGATTGCAACAGGACTGCACCGTGATCGCGGTGGCATCGTGGACGCCGTCCCACACGGCCCGTGAACGCGGGTGACTGCCCTGAGCACAGCACGCCTGAGTACGGGAGGAAAACGTGTCGCTCTCGTGGAAGCGTCCCAACGCCCCCTCTGCGTTCTGTGTTCTGGCTCTCAGGGTGGGGAAGGGGTCGGCCTGGAGAATGTCCAAGTGAGTTGTCCATTTCTGCACACGTTACAGACAGAGGGACCACTTACCACAGGAGGTACGACAAGCAGGTGTGCGTCACTCGTCACAGTGAACCATGTCACTCGTGCCTTCAGGGCAGCAAATTCAGAACGTGCAAGTGGCCCCGGCACTTGGACTTTTAAATGTCCCCATTGAGGGCTCTTTCTTTTCTGACTCCTTTGGCTTCCTCTTTCCTCCTCTCAGGAGTTCCTCACCGGGGTCCCTGGACATTAAGGGGTGCACAGATGCACTTCAGAGGGTCCTCGGTCACCTAAAATTGTAGGGTTCTGCACTCTTATATACTAGCTCTCCTCTGATCTTGGGGCCCAGAGCCCTCTGCTACACTTCCTGTTGGCATGCGGACAAATTCCCCAGCAGGCCCCGAACGGGGACCGCAGCTCGGCACGAAGGGTCTCGATCCTGCATCGCCGAGATCTGCTGGACGCCAGCCCGCCCGCCAGTCCCTACTTGCAGACAGGTCACCTCAGGACTGTGACCTCAGCAGCCTCATGTCTGTATGACAGCTGTCACTGTGAGGATGACACTATTTCGTATCTGTGAATCCCGACGCACTGTTGGTGCTCGGTGGATGGAGGACCCCATGCTCCCCAGGGTCAAGGGCGATCAGAGCTGCTTCCCCAGGGTCACACGCCGCTCAGCAGGACCAAAGCACAACACCTGTCAGCCGAGCTGGCCTCTCCGAATGCCGTGTGTGCTGCCTGCAGAAGTCCCTCCCCAGGACGTGTCCCCCCACTGGGACCTGGCCGAGAAGCTCCGCCACCGGGTGTCACCTCGCCAGGCTCAACGCGGCCCCGCTGCAGCTGTGACCGGGAGAGAAGGGGCTTCCACGCCCACCCCGGGGCCCAGCCTCCTGCTGTCTTCTCCCTCCACCTTGGCCAACAAAGCCACTTCCTCGTCCCCAAGGCACCCACGGGTCCCACTGCGCCTTCCCCCTGACTTCCGCTTCTCATGCCTTGCCTCCAGCCACATCCTCAGCGCTAGAACAGCTCCCACTTCCTGAGCTCTCTCCACGGCCGTCCTGTCTCCGGGGCCGGGACGCCCACTTCTCCGGGGGGCTGGGGGGCTTCTAAGCCGCGCCTCCGCCCCATGGGCAAACCGGCGAGGTGGTCGGTGCCCTACAATGCGCAGTTCGGCCAAGGCCCGGAGGCCCGGCCCGCCCCCAGCGCGCACCTCCGGCAAAAGCGGGAGGAAACTCCTCGGGCGGTCCCGGGGACGGGGCGCCCACACTACTGTCCCCTTGCTCCGGGGGCACGTAATGCAGGGGAGCGTTCAAACCCCGCCGAGCCTGGGGCCGTAAGCCCTTCCCTCCGTGAGCTTCGATCCCGTGGGCAGAGGAGACACATTGTAGAGTCGGACACAACACGAGGTGGTGTCGGGTCAATTCTGCGGCCACACCAGCCTGGAGCTGCAGCGGGGACACGGGCAGGTCCTTCCGGCCGAGGTGAGGGGCAAGGGAACCTTGAATTCAAGCCCTTTGTTACCTATCAGCAACAAGCACTGATGGCTGTCCACTTGGTGGCAGGTGCTAAACTGTCCCTTCTCCTCGCAACATGGACATTATTAGCTCATTCTGCAGATCTGAAGTGTGAGTCCGAGAGGCAAAGGACTTGGCCTCACAGTCCAGGCAGAGCCACGCTGTCTGGTGCCACCACCACTGCCACACTCCCTCTGCCAATGTTGTCACTTCTGGCACTAGAAGAAAAGAGGAGCTACAGGGCGGGGTGAGGTTGGGTATTGCAGTGAGATGACGGACCAGGAGGCTCTGGCCTTCCCGCCCTCACGGCTGGACCTAAAGCCCCGGACAGAGCCGTACGCTGACACACAGCCAGGGAAAGGGGGACCCCGCCTGTCCGTGGAGCTGGGTGTCCTCCCCGTGGAAACAAGGTGTGTGAAGGAACCCCAGCCTAACGAGGCACTGACAGCATTATGATGGTCCCGGTCACTTCCCCAGCAGCTGGCTCACCCCAAGTCACTGCAGAACACTCAAACCCAGGCAAACAGCGGGGTCTGAGTTTCCATTGGGTGGTGGGTCTGTCGTAAGGCATTTTGCAGTGACAGAGCCCTGTGCTTCAGACAGGACTTGTGCTCAAACTCCCAGGTTTACGGACTAGACTGACGAATCTGGCCCTGTCACAGCCCGAGGGGGCAACCCTAAGGCCCCGAACCTTGGCCCCACCCGGTGTTTCAGCCCAGACAAGGACTAGCTCTTCCCAAGAGGGTGACACATCACATTGCAGAGAACTGAGATGAGGAGTGAGTGAGGGGACTGTGACGGGAAAATGTGGCAGCCACTGTCACTTGGTGAGATGTCCCTGCCCCGACAGTTAGGAGCTCAGAGGACTCCAAGAGGTTTCCACAGGTCTTCAGACTTTACTTCCTCATCCGTAGAAGAGTTAACAACCTCGGCCTTACAGAAGTGTCGAAAGGACTATCGGGGAGGCTGCAGTACAGCCTGGGGCGCACAGAACAGCTGACATGAGCGTGATCTGCTACAAGGCTTGTCGTCAGAACCGCAGGCACAGGGCTCTCCTGCCGGCACCGCGCTGTGATATGGGCCAGAGCACCCCTGCCCCGACACACGCGCACACGCAATTCGGTGCTGAGGGCCCCAGAAGAGCCGTGAGCCCCCTGACGCATCAGCAGGGTGCATTTCCTAAGGGACGTTCCAATGCTTGGCCTCCCTCTATTTCTAGGATCCGGTGTCCCCAATCTCCGCCGCCAGAGGCGTGAGTCTGGCAGCTCCGTAGGTGCCACCCGATGGCGATGGCGGAAAGGCAGGGTTTCCACCCTCCCCCCTCCAAGCAGGTTTCATCAAGTGATTGCTAGTCCCCATGGCAACTGCTGACACGGCTCCCCTGAAGTCCCGCCCCGCTGCCCCCCTCCCCCGGCCTGCCTGCTGAGTCCCTCCCCCTTCAGATCCCTGAACAAAGGTGGTTTTGAAATGGCTCACCCAGCCCGAGGTGAGGACTTCTTCCTGAAACCAGGTGCTGAGATGACAGATACTTCCCCCTGACCGTTGGGCTCTATCAGACGGAAGCCGGGGTCGGGGAGCCTCAGAAGAATCAGAAGAATTGAAACAAGGAAGAGACTCAGCCAGGCCAGCAGCCTGGGGGCACCTTCTGCAGGAGCAGGAGCCACAGACGTCACACGGGCCTCCACTGCCTGGACCGGTCACGCAGGAGAGAGCAGCACTGGTGGCCCAGGCTCAAACACACCTGCCCGCGCCAGCGTGGCGCAGCCCAGGGACTGTCCCCTGCCAGCTGCTGGGACCACCAAAGCCCCGGGTTGCATTCCAGAAGGTGGCTGCAAGCACACTGAGGCAGGAAAAAGCCCTGGGGTGGGGGGTGGGGGGATCCCAGGCTGTTTCTGGCGACAAGGAGCTCAGAGAGGGGGGTCAGGCTTTCCCGACCCGCGTAGTTCCCGGCCAGACACATGACAATGACAGGAATTAAACAAGAAGGGACACGGAGCCCTTTTCATTTAACTTCAAGGGCAAGTTCTTCTGGTTTGCAGCAGCATTTGCCAACCTGTCACCTAGGACTCCCCCCAGGGAAACAGGAGACACGTCACGCCTCTCAAAGGAGCCCGCGCAATAGCTTTAGAAAGAGGACTCACCTTTGCAAGGTGAGGAGTCCGGCTCCATTATTCATCTCGGGCAGAAAAGGAAACGAAGGGGACGCCAACGGCAGCCCGAGGTCATAACCTTGAACGCCAAAGAGCAGACCTGCCCTTCGTCCACTCAAGCAGCACCGGTGAACCGTTCACCTACCGGGCCCGGTGGGAGTTACCGGGACGTAAAACCCAACGAGCCTGGGCCTGGGTCTGCACCCTCGTG
Organism: Lyroderma lyra; assembly: GCA_004026885.1. Lineage (NCBI taxonomy): Eukaryota > Metazoa > Chordata > Mammalia > Chiroptera > Megadermatidae > Lyroderma > Lyroderma lyra. The sequence goes on from PVJL010008890.1 coordinate 47,020, forward strand.
GAGCTCAGGCGGGAAAGACAGGCCTCGCCTGGGACCAGCACCCACCCAGAGGCAGGAGCTGCACGTCGGAGCCCCACCTCGTGCACCCTGGGGCTCAAGGATGGGGGCCCTTTGCAGGATGGAGGAGGGGGGAGGCAGGACGGGACAGGATGGCACTGCAGGTCCACAAGCAGGACTCCGGCCACGGCTCGCGGCACACCCCGCTGCCTTCCTCCGGACCCTCGCAGCACGCCCGCCCCCGCCCCTGCAGAGCCGCATGGACACCACCCCAAGACACTTTAGGGAGGACCCTCAACGCAGGACCCCGGAGAGCCACTTTGTATCAGCCAGAATTTTGGTCTTGATCCCCCTGATTTCCATCTGGCCCCGTTTTTGTTGCCGACTAAAATTAGCTGCCATCTTAGAAAGGGGACCTGTGTCCCCGAAGCCTGTGTTTCAGTCACTCGAGGAGCGCTGCCTAAACACCTCCCATGTGCCATATCCTGTTAGACGTCTATAAATAAGTCTCAAAAAGTGCGACTAAGCAAGACCGTATTGGGGCCTCAATCTTCTGGTTTCCCCCTGTCATTTCTAGGGCTTTGGGACTCCAGAAACAAGCACCGTTTCTTCCTTCAAGAAGAGCCGCCGCCGATCCTGCTTCTCTGGGTTTTCATCTTCTGTGCAAAGAGCCTCACCGACACCGGGAATAAGGACAATGGCCTGGGGCAAGGGGCGCTAATGTCAGGGTAGAAATTGGGGTTTCACCATCCCCAGAAAATGGGCTCACACACGGAACTCCAAACGTGGGCATATGCGGCGGTTCCAACAGTGAGATGGGACCGGCGGGACCAAGAAGCAGCTGGCGCGGTGGCCGGACGAGAAGCCCAGGCTCGATGCCACCGGGCCGCGCGGCCCTCCGCACTCGCAGCCCGGCTGAGCGTCCGCACGGGAGGGCCGGCCCCCGAGGGGCTCCGTCCCCGTCCCTGACCCAGGAGACACCTGGGCGCTGTTTGGTTGGTTCGTTTGCTTTCTTTAAGGGGACAGGAGAGAAGGGACACCGGGATTACTGGTGCATTAAACGGCTGAGAAAGCTTTGCCTCTTGAAGCTACTTCACTTCCTGCCTGACGCCACAGAGAGGCTTTTTAATAAAGTCAGCCTTTGTTTCTCTTAATGTCACCGCGCGCCTGGCTTCTTGTGCCCGTTTTTTCATTTTCAGAACGGGGTATGGAAACACAGACTGGTTTCCGTTGCTTGAAACAACCTGGTTTCAAGACAGTCAACTGAGAGGGAAACCAGCCGGCGGGCACCCCGCAGGCTGGCGGCGAGGAGGGCTGGAGCGCGGGGATGGCCCCGGGGGGCAGAAGACGGCAGGCCACAGAGACGCGGGTCCCCGCCCTGCTCTGGAGGGACCCGGCCGCCATCCATGCCCCCATGGGAAGCGGACCCCTCAGGCTGTGGGGGGAAAGGGAGCAGTGAGCAATCCCCAGAGCAAGGCCACCCACCCCCGGCCGGTGTGTCCCCTCACTCACCAAGCCCTTGCATGGGCCTGGGGCTCCTCCCAGCTACAGACAGAGAAACCCGTGCCCTGCTCTGACAGCCCCCAGGACAGTTGCCAAAGCCAGGCGATCCCACTGTGACCGGGACACAGTGGACACTAGGACCAGCACGGCCTTGGCCAGGCCGCACGGCTGCTCCCCAGACGAGGCTCTCCATGTGACTCACAGGATGTCTGCTTTAAAACAGCCGTACACACCTTAAAGTCGTCCAGTGCCATGTGCCAAACGCACCTCCACAAAACCGGAAGGAGAAACTACAAGCACAGCTCCCGAAGCAGAAGCGCCAGGCACTGAGGACTCCACGTTACACATCCAGGTTTGGGCTCAGTCCCCTCAGCATCTCCAAAGATAGATGTCGCTGTGTCTCTGTATCGGGGAGGAAGTAGATGCATCAAGAGGCTGAAGGATCTGCTCTGGGTCAGCTGCTAATCAAGCCACGCCCAAGGGGTGTGAAGCCAAGTCCATTGTCATGACAAACCAGCCCCACTGTGACGGGGCTTTCTGGTCTACCTCCCAAAGCCCCTTTGAGAGGGCTCCATCGGAGCCGCGCGGCTGCATTCGTGCAGGACGATTGCGTAGGTGCCGGTGATGGAGAGATGACAGAGTGGTGTGTCCTGTCCACTCTCTAATCACGTGGCCACTACCCACACCTGGCGACTGCTCACTGCAACATGGCCAGTGTGAACTGAGGCGTGTGAAGCGTACAGCACAGACCAGACCTCTGAAGAGGGCCAGGCTTCAGGATCCGCAGGTCTGGGTCTGTTTCCCAGGAGTGTCCAGGGCAGCCCCAAGGGGCCGGGACGAGGACAAGGGCGTGAGCCCTGCCGCGGGAAGTCACTCAGAGGTACAGAGCCAGGCTGATGCAGCTACGCCACCTTCAAGGCCGGCTCCCATGTCGCCCTAGGCCACAGCCCCGCGGGCCAAAGGCGGAGGAGCCTGGCCTGCCTCATGGCACGCTGCACAGCTGCACTGCTATGGGCGTGCCCGGGGAGCTCTCTGCTGAGGTCGAGAATGCTTGGCACCACCTGGGCCAAGCTCACACATGCATGTGTGTGTGTGCGTGCGTGTGTGTGTGTGTACAGGATCGTGTTTGTGTGCGTGTGTGTGTGTGTGTACAGGGTCGTGTGTGTGTGTGCGTGTGTGCGTGTGTGTGTATACGGGGGTGTGTGTGTGTGTGTGTGTGTGTGTACAGGGTCGTGTGTGTGTGTGTGTGCACGTGTGTGTGTACAGGGTTGTGTGTGTGTATGTGTACAGGGTCGTGTGTGTGTGTGTGTACAGGGGTTTTTTTGTGTATGTGTGTACAGGGTCTTGTGTGTATGTGTGTGTACAGGGTCATGTGTTTGTGTGTGTACAGGGTTTTTGTGTGTGTATGTACAGGGTCGTGTGTGTGTGTACAGGGTTTTGTGTGTGTGTGTGTACAGGGTCGTGTGTGTGTGTGTGTACCGGGTCGTGTGTGTGTGTGTGTGTGTCCAGGGTCGTGCATGGAGGTTCTCAGAGTCAGGCCTGCATGGGGCACTCACATTCCTTTGGTTGTTTCGTCAAGTGGCCATACCTGACTGCTGCACAGGGGGAGGAGGGGTGGAGAGTAGCAACGTGTCCAGAAGGAAAATGAAACAGCTTAGGTGCAAAATGAAAGTGCAACGCATCAGACTTGTAATTACTAAGAATTTCAAAACAGTGACAGCAGGGTATTCAATCAAGCGTGGGACCCTTCCAAGCACAGGGTCTGTGCAAATACACGGGTTGCATTCTGGGAATTTGGCCCTGGACGGAGGAGGTGCTCACTGCATGGCAGATGACATCATCTCTCTGTTTCCTGGTCCCTGATGGTACCTACACCTTGTGCTACACGTTTTCCCATGAGCATCCTAATTGTGCTGTCTTTCCTAGAAGCTCCTTGAAATGAGGAATCCCATCATATACCTGAGAGCGCGCCGAGCAGAGCAACGCACCACGTTAAACGGATTCTAAACGTTCAGAGCAACCATTTCACAGGGGAAACAAAAGCACACAGATTTGAAGGTCTGCTGTGGCTTTGAGACAAGCAACCCAAATCAGTTTGGCAAACCAGGTTAAACGCGTGGCCTGCTCTCCTCGACAACATCTCCTGAAACGACAACTTAACGACGGTGAACAGTTGCATTTTTATGGGATGAGCGCAGTAAACGTGCACGAAATAACTCTCTGCTGAAACCGCGAACTCTTCGGCGCCACCTGAACCAGGCTCGCTTGAGCGTTTTAAAACAATTTGCACTTGGCCCCGGGCTCTGCTGCTCGTGCTGGCATCACCCCCACAGTGCAAGTGCGCGCGTGTTCTGCGATGGCGCATCCGCCTGCCGCCAGGGAGGCCTCAGTCACAGCAACAGCCCCGCGCCCACTGTCCCCTCCCTTCCCGCCTGCTCGCCCAACGGCCACCGCAGTGGTCTCCAGAAGGGGGCGTGGTCTGGTGTAGGAAGGACAGCTCTGCGCGCCTGACCACGCCCCTTCTGGAGGCCACGCCCCCTTCTGCGGCAGGGGCGGGCTCGGGCCACGGCCCCGCTCTGGGCTTCCAGGTGGCCGCGTGCCCTTCATCTTCACCTGTTCCTTACGTTGCAGCGACAAAGTGATGGCGATGCTGCCGGCCTCCTCTCGCGTGCGTCTTTCCCTCGTGGAGTGGGGTGAGATGGGAGTTGCACCTCTTTACTGACCTCTCCACTCGGCGGAGTGTGCCGGTCGTGGGAGGCCGTGGCCCGGCCAAGGGGCTGGGAGGGGAGCAGACACAGAGGCGTCTCAGGGTTGGCCAGCAGCCCCCTCCACTTCCGCTGTGGAGAGGAGGGAAACAGGGGCGTGGGGCACCCTTTCCGTGACCCCCTCTCCTTCTCAGCACAGAGGCACCCACGTGCCCCACCGGCACAGGCCCAGCAGGTTGCAAACCAGCGTTCTTAGATCAGCTGACTCAGAGCTCTAAGAAGGGAGCGGTGAGGACCACCGTGGACCCATTTATCAGAGGACGAAGCACACCCCTGCATGCACCCACGGTCCTGTGTACGTGCATGCACACACATGCACACACGCCAACGAGAGGGCGCTGCTCTGTGTCAGGGACACTAAGACCTGTCCATGCACCGTCTCCCTGGCAGTCCTGTGGGCTGTCCTGTCATCTCCACTGCACAGAGGATGCTGAGGTCCCAGAAGCCCTGCTCAAGGCCCATTGCCATGAGTCGTGGAGCTGGGACGCCAGCTCGGACTTGCCTGTGTCCAGAGTCTGCCCTCCGACCTGCCACTGTCCACTCTCCTCAGGTATGCTGGCCAGACGCACCATTTTAAATGGGACAAAAGACAACGGTCCTGTCCTGTTTCAAATGGTACGCAGGGTCAGCCTAGTCTCCCTGGGCTAAATCCAAGGTGTCAGTAGGCTGACCATGCACCGTTTGAAACAGGACAGGGCCGTTGTTTTCTGTCCCATTTAAAATGGGACGTCTGGTCAGCTGACTCCCAGGACACTGGAGGGCCGATGGCTCCCTGGGCTCGGGGCTCAGCCTCACGCATGACCGTCCCTGCCGCTCTGTCTCCGTGGCGAAGTCCGGAGCGTCAGCACCGGAGGTCCTGGCTTAGGAGGTCCCCACGAGGGGATCTGGGATAGCGTCCTGCGGTCTCAGCTGCTGTCTCCCTGAGCTTTTGCTACCTTCTGAGGCGCAAATCATTTGAAAGTCTGTTTTAGGTCACACATGCTCATTATGGAAAATTGGGGGGGAACCGAGTCTGTGAAAAAGAAAGATTATCTGTAATTTTCTCATTCCCCAGGTACCGCCACTGTCTACATCTTGGTGCATTCTTTCTAGTCCTTCTTTTTTTTTATACACACACATATAAATACATGCTGTGTACACACACACACACACACACACACACACACCTATATTTGTTTTCACACGACTGGGCTCACATTATACCCACAGTTTTATGGGCAGTGGTTTACACCTAACAGTACATCTTTCTGCATCAATAACAACTCTTAATGTGGTTGTAATGCCTTTAAAATATTTACTACATGTATGTAAACCCCAGGCTCTTTATGGTTATTCCTCTATCTTGGACATCAGCATTGCTAATTTCCAATTCTATGTGCACGTTAGCGAGGCGAGTTTTAAAATGAAATCCTTGAAGACAGATCTTTATGAACCGGCCTGAATAGTCCCTGAGAAGTTCCTGGGAGTTAAAATGCGGAGCAAAATGCTGCAGACGTTTTTAAGACTCGGGGCCGAATTGCTCTCGAGGAAGGTGTCCCCGCGTCGTGGGTCTTTGCCGGCGGCCGAATGAGGTGGATTCGGACTTGGTATGCGTGACAGGGGGCCTCCTGCTGCCTGCCCCCCAGCACACACACATCCGGGCACGTTTGCACCCGTGGACATGCAGGGAGCTGTCTTTTGCAAGGAGGTGTTTAGTGCAGAAGGGGCCAGGAGGAGGACAGAGGGGAGAGCACATGGTACCTTCTCCAAGTGGCCCGGGGTGGGGAGTGCCCCCAAGGGAAGGGGAGCCTGCAGAACTGCTCACTGGACATGTAGGGAGACCCTGGGCAGCACCCCTGCCTCAGGCCCAGGGACCCCAGGACGAGGCTGTCCACTCATCCTTCGCTGCAGGAAACCTCGTACCCGCTGGCCCCTGGGATTGGAAATTTAGGGGTTCCCTGGAGGGAGCACCCTGGCATGGACACCGGCATTCTCTGGGCACACAACGACAGCAGTAAGATGTCTTCTTGTTCACTCACCGGAGCAGCCCCGGAGGGAAGACACCGGTCACCCCATGTGACCTGGAGAGGGGACAGTGGGGAATACCAGCATTAACTAGGTGCTGGGAGGAGCCTCGTAGTGTCACTCAGGGGAACAGCTCTTGAGCTACCAGCTAATGAATTAGATGTCCCTCATTTTCTCCATAACTTCTAAGTATTTGATTGGTTTTTCACAGCTGGAATCCACTGTCTTCCCACCCTCACCCTGGAAGGCTGAACAGCCCACACTTGGATCTCAGGTGGCAGCTTCCTTAACCCCGTTAACCTTGGTGGGGAATGGAGGCCACAGGGCTGCAAGGGGCTCGACGACCAGGTGGCACACGGTGGCTCCTGGGCCCCAGGCCTCGATCCCACACAAAATTTCTGCCCCGGTCACCGGTGTCTAAAATGGAGCGCTGGCTAAAAGCATCACCACGTGGCAGCCACAAGGACGGCGCGCCAGTCAGAGCACATAGGTCAGGGAGGGCAAGTCCAGCAAAATTAAGAATAGTGCTTTAATTGACACGTCCCCAAAAATCTGATTGTTTAAGGAAGGTTTTTTGCCTCGTTGATGGACATTAGCAAACAAAAGCGGATTTCTACTCCGGAAATGTATTGGAGGTTCACAAACGGGCATCGCGTGAGAGAGACACGCCTAATGCACAGTTTGATCTGTAAAGGTCAGCAATCAAGGCATCCGCACGGCCGTTCTGGAAGTTCAAGTCTTACAGAGATGTGTTTTAGACGTCCATGTGTCATCCTCTAATTGCCTCCTGTGAACATCAGCCAGGATCCGCCCTACAGGCTTCACCTGCTTATCCAAAGCTGAATCATCAGAGTAATAAACAATCAATGGTTACTGGTTACCCCAATATTGTGACTTGAATGTCTTTGCTCATTTTGTCCTCACCGCTCTGAGATAGGCATGAAGTGATGACACCCACTTCGCAGCGGAGACGATGGAGGCTCAGAAGTCAAGTAGCTGGCCCAGATCCAGGCATTTGGTAGCCTGCTCAAGCCAGGCCTTGCCGTACCCCAAATGCTACAGGCCAAACCCCAACAGGCACCAAGCATGTGCAGCCACAGGATTCGAAGTTGCACCGTCTCCTGCAGGTTCTTCACACGCAGGATCCAGAACCCGGCCGTGTCACCCGATGGGCCTCCTGTTCCAGGTGAGGCGATCACAGCTAGTCCGGGGGGCCGGGGGAGCCAGACCCAGGCCCAGTGGACAGACCCCAAAGCCTGGCTCTGCCATTTCCAGTAAAGCCTCTGGGGGACTATTTACAGGCCGATGCCCAGGCCACACCCTGAGACGTTCTGATTCCACTGGCCCAGGGTGGAGCCCAGGATTTAGCGTTATTTAAAAAGACAAAAACAAAAAAACAAACAACAACAAAAAACACCCTCAGAAGATTCTCACAGCCCCCGGGGCAGAGAGCTGATCACCATTGCGGGGTCCTGTCGCCCCTTACAAATGTGCCGAGTCACCAGGGCCAGCCCCAGCGCCCGGCCCTCCAGGGGCTGCCAGGCCAGCGGGAAGCTGAGCGTGAGCAGAAAAGCACGTCGGAGGCCAGGTTTCCGGGGCGTCCAGGGCCACAGGGAGGTCGGGGCGGGGCTGGGCCCACGTGCCTCAGGGAGGCCTGGGATTGTCGGGAGAGGAGGAGCCGTTAGACCGGTGAGAGGTAGCCTGCCCGCGGCCCCCAGGGTCACCGCCCGGGTCGGCCTGCCCTCCTGTCCTGCGGGCGTGGGGAGGGACCGCCTCGCAGGGGAGCCTAGCGGGGACCCGGGTGGAAACAGACGTGGCGTTAGAGGTTTTTCCTTCTAACGGGGCGACGCCCCCAGAGCGGCGACCAAGCCCGGAGACTCCGTCGCAGGCACAGAGGGACGGGGACAGAGCAGCGCTTCTGGGAGCCCCGCGAGGGGTTGGTCCCTGGGAGCCCCGTTACACAGCCAGTTCCCACAGTGGGAAGGAATGGGGGGACCTCCCATCACCTTCTTAAGGTCCAGACCCATTTCAATTCCCTTCTCTCCAAGTCCAGCAGCGCGGCGGCCCGGCCTCACCGGAACTGCAGCTACAGATGCGGGGGGACAGCAACTGACACACAGGTCACCCGTGCGGCCGGTGCTCTGTGGTCTCCTCTAAGGAGGTTGCTGGGGAGCCCCCATGCCCACGGTCACTCCCTCAGTGACCGGGTCCCCAGGAGGCCGTGCGTTTGCAGGACGCGACATTTATTCTGATTAAAGTGTGGCGTGTGGGGAGGGAGCCCGGAACTGCTGCCGAGACCAGCTCTGCGCATTCAGTGAAGACCCCCCGCGCACCCTCTGCACCCCAGGGAGGCAGAGCTGAGCCGCTCAGACCCCACCCTGGACAGGCAGCAGTGGCTGGATGCCTGGGCCAGGATGAGATCGGCTGGCACCCCCACCCTTGTCCCCACAAGAGAACTAAGGCTCCGGGAGGGCAGTGCCAGCCCTGGGGTCACAGGGTCTCCGACTCCAGAGCCTGCACGCTTGGCAGTGCGCTCCCCGCCCCCAGGCTGTCCGTGGGGCACAGGGAGGAGAGCGCGGGCTGCAGGGGAGGTCATGAGCGTGCATGGGGTCACTGTGTGGAGTGAATGGGAAGGTGCTGAGGATGGGGTCCTAGTCCCCCACCGCTATCGAGGGGACTTGGAGAGGACAGTCTCTGAGGGAGGTCGGAGGACATACCCAGAAAAGTACAAGGAAAATCACCCACTGTCACCAAACAGAAGACGAACAGCCCGGTCCTCATGTCCCCACAGGGCTGCTCCGCACGGCAGGACAAACCATGGCCGGGGACAGAGGCCGGAACGGGGCTGACACAGGCGCAGGACCTGAGAGATGGCCCTGCGCTGACCGGAGCAGGGAAGGCTTCCTGGAGGAGGAGAACAGCAATCCTCCCATGCTTTGTCCCCCACGCGTGGGGGGCCTCATGCGGCAGAATGACATTAGTCCCCGGGAATAACTTAAGCCGATTCCGAAGGAGGTGCAAGCCTGCGGAATGTCAGAGCCTCCCAGAGGACTGACGTGGGGGTCCCTGTAGGTGGTCATCAGGAGGTCATTACCGTTATTGAACTGGGAAGCACTGGGCACTTCTGCTTTGGTTTCAGTATTACTGGGGAGATGACGCAGAAACGTGTCGTGCGAAGTCGGCAAGTTGCAGAGGGAAGCGTGGCCTGTAGATCCAGGCTCCCCGCACCCTCACGTCACCGGCGCGTGCCCGCTGGTTTGTTTGCTTTTCCAGCTCAAATTCACACTCAGAGAAAGGAGACTCGGGCTCAGAGGTAAGGCGTATCGTTGGCACCGACTTCATTGTTTCGAAGACAAGATTTTATTTTGAGAGGAAAGTTTAATTAACCAGAGGTGGATCGCTACATGCCCTGACTTCAAAATCGTACCTTCTGCAAGATATCACCTGCAGAATTCACAGCCTTTAATTAGTGCCTCACGTCTGAAAGGGGGAACCTTTCTCTGAATAGCTAATAACGTTATTAGGGAGGTAATTACAGATCAGGTGTCACATCGAAGGGACCACAGATTCTGATTTGTTTGAACTTGGACAGCAATTTGTTAGGGTAACACTCTCTCCCCCCACACAGTGTTGATGTTTTGGATTTGGTTCTTTTCTGTTCTTTTTTATTTTCTTCTTCTTTGTAAGGGGAGAAAAAAGAAACACTTAGCAATCAGTCCTTTACTGGATGAATTTCTTCACTTCCCAGAAAGCAAGAAAACAATTGTTTCCTGTAATTGGACAGTTTGATTGGAGGCAGGTGGCGCTGAGCGGCGGAGACCGGAGCCACAAAGCCAAGGTTGGCTTCCAGCACGCTTCCTTTCATTCTGCGCTCCAGCCGTACAGCATGCGAATTGGCTCCACAAAAGCCAACTATAAATTTAGTTCTCATTTCTCTCACAAGCACCGATCAGCCGCGAAGTTTCGGCAATCGGGGACAGTGTGGGAGCTGACACGGTTAGAGCCGCCCTGAGATCCGCCGGCACCACGCAGCAGGGGCTGACGCGCGGTTCTGGAGCGCCGTGTGCCATCGCCTTGCAGTACGGTGGTGTTCCCTGTCCGCGTGCCTGCAGTCCCATTCTCGAGTTTATGCTGCTTTCGTTACTTTGGAGCAACTGGGAAACCAAGCTGGCACCGCCGGTGACAACCAACGGTCCTGAGAAGGGGCCCAAACCAGAGGCACAGCGAGTGTGCGAGAGCCGTGTGCTCTTCCCATCGCTTTCCGCCTTTGTCTCCTAAGTGCCGGAACATTCTTCTCACCCGCTGTATGGGAGCTGCCAAGCTGAGGCCCAGAGAGGCTCACTGTCTTACCCAAGGTCACACAGCAAGTCCAGGAGCAGAGAACAAACAAGAGACCCACTGCTCACTTCCCAGCCCCCTGTGCCAAGCACACATTTCTGTATTAATTCCCTCCCTGCCGTAAATCCATAATTCAAAACAGTCATGTTTTTAAAGAAACGTGGTGGGGGCGAGGAAAGGCAGGAGGAAATTTATCTGATAAGTCCACGAAATTTTTGTCCTTTGTAGAGTCTCCATCTCAAACCAATTGCTTCAAAGGCCCTGCACACTATAATAGGAATTCCTGGCCCTGCTTAAAATTTTTTTAAATGTCAATCTAATGTTTACATACATGTTGAGCTCCTTATTCATTTTTAGAACTTGAAAATAATCTTTTCTAATCCCAAGTAGATTAATGACTAAAATAACCTCATTCTTGGAGAAATTTCACCTGTCAATCTATCTGTATAGAATTATTTTGCAAAAAAAAAATTAAATTAAAATTAAAATAGGTTGCAGAGCTTGCTGAGTGCCTTGGAATCGCAACACGCTGTGTGCCAAGGTGATCACATCAAGGGAAATACCACCAAGTCCTCCCTTCTGAGCCGGTAGGTACCTGGTGGTTCAAAATCTTGACTCCATTAATGAAGAGTCTCAGAGTCTAAACACAGAAGGTTCAAGTGCCAACCATGAGCTCCGCCAGCAACTAGGACACTTTTCCGTCTCATCTCTGATGGAAGACACTCTCTAAGGCACACTGGGATGAAACAGAGGGGACGTCTCTCCCAGCCTGTTCGAGGAAGAATTCTCCTGCCCCCTTCCGTGCTCCGATTACCCAGTTCTGCCTCAAGACAAGAGCCTCACGTGGCTCCTGCCCGAGGGACTACTGGTGGCGAGCAGGGGACAGAGGCACTGCCCCAAAGCTGTGAGCCTCTTCTACAAAGGACTGCATGCTCAAGAAGCCGGTCAGCAGTCAGACCGAGTGGCACAGGCAGCTCCCGCCGACAGCTAACTCAGAAATCTTGGCATCACTACAGAACCAATATTTTCCCAAAGGTGGCACCGTCTTAAACAATGTCCTCAGTGTGCAGGGCACAGCAAGGGGGACGCTTTCCTCCACCCTTCCTGCACCCGCAGGCTGAGCTGGTGCAGGGGTGGGGACTGAAGGGGGTTGGGAGTGAGGAGGCGGGGCTTGGAAAGCCATTTCCACGCCCTCTTCCTGTAGGTGCCCCCTCTGAGTCGAGCCAGATCCCAACGGCTGCCGCCAGCCCCTTAGCTCTGCTTGTTTAGTCTGACATGTGTAGGAGGAGTGACACAGACCTCAGCTGAACCACATGAAGCCAAAAGCACATTGTGTTTCTCCCCCATTGGACGTGGACGGGCGGTGGCACTGATGGTCACTGTCAAGTGCGGCCCCAGAATCACCCTGCCCGCTCCTTCCCCGCCCCTGGCCTCGGGCCCTCTGGGAAGGATTCCACCTACTCCTTCAAAGGCCTGTCACACTCTGTGCCCAAACCATCTCCTTTGTAGAACAGTCTTCCCTGCCAAGGCCTGTATCTTTTCCCAGAAAACACGCGTGATCAAGCTTTGAACAACCCAACCCAGAGCATTATCAGAAGCGGGGGGCCCAACTGGGGACAGTGGGGACAGTCCAAAGCCACCCCTGCAACCTTGTAGATGGGCAGTGAGCTGCCGAGTGACCCAAACCCACAGCTCAGGACCCAGGGCCCAGACAGCAAGCCAGGACAGGGGGTCACAGTGACTTCAACACGCTCCCCTGTATCATCCTCCCAGGACTGCCACCACTGGGTGACTTAAGGTGACAACTTTATTCTCTCACAGTTCTGGAGGCCAGAAGTCCAAACTGAAAGTGTCAGCGGGGCCACTGTCCCTCTGAAACCCGCAGGAGAGGACCCTGCCTTGCGTCCGCCCTGTTTCTTGCGGTTGGTCAGCAAGCCTGCGTGCTGTGGACTGAATGTGTCCCCCACCGCCCGAATTTGTGTGTTGAAGCCCTCACCCCAATGGGCCTCTGGGAGGGGACTAGGTCATGAGGGTGGGGCCCTCAGGACGGGATCAGCGCCCTGAGAACAACAGGAAGTGAGCTGGGACTGCCCCTGGCCTCTGAGGATGCGGGAGAGGTCGGCCCCTGGCCGGAAGACGGCCTTGCGGACCTGACCATGAACCTGTGTGCCGGCACCCTGACCTCCGACCCCAGCTCCAGCACTGTGGGGAATGGGTCTCCGTGGTGGATGGGCACACAGGCCACGGCATTCTGTCACAGCAGCCGAACTCAGACACAGGCGTTCCTGGGCTCAAAGCTGCCCCACTGCAGTCCCTGCTGCCTCCATTGTCACAAGCCGCCATCCCCTCGGGTCTCTGTGCCTCTGTCCTCTGTTCACGGGGGCACCAGTCCTACCGGATCGGGGGCTCGCCTACCCCAGGACGACCTCACCTCACCTAACCACGGCTACCGAGACCCTATTTCCAAATTTGGTCCCATTCTGAGGTCCTAGGGGTCAGGACTTAACATCGCTTTTGGCGGAGACACACACAAGCCACAGGGCCACCCACACCCTCAGCGGCTCCCCGCTGCTCGGAGAACAAAGGCCCGGCCCTGGCCTGACGCCCCGGCCCTCCACGCGCCGGCCCCCATGCAGATGCACCTCCGGACCCTGTCCTCTCTCACATGTCCCCTCCACACCGGGCTCACGCTGTCCCCTCCTCCGAAAAGCCCTCACCCGGCAGCACTCACGGTGCTTCAAAGTCTGTCCGTCCACAGCGTCCAGCGTAAACGCCGTCTGGAGTGTCCTCATGTGACCGCAACCACGGGGGCCCGGACTCCCTGTCCCTTCCCTTCCTTCCTCTGAAGGGATTTAACACTACGTTCCACTGTGTGTCCGAATAACTAACAAATCATGTCACTGTCGGTGGGCTCTCTCCCTCCAGGGGCCGTAACTGTTGAACGAAGATAAGGGATCTGATACCTATGTGCTCACATTACTCCTTCCCCCCCTCCACCTCCCCCTTAGAGGGAAGAAGATGAAGAAAGAATGTTCTGGAGAGAGAACCGTGAGCACAGATGTCCAGCGTCGGCCCGTGTGAGTCCTCCCAGGCACCTGGAGGGCTTCTGCAGGCGTCACTCACTCCGCACGCACCGCCCACCCTTCTGCCGGGAACCTCCTGGACACAGCGGGCTGACCGTACGTGCCCCACTCCAGGGAGCAGCTCTCAGCTGACCTCTGAGCCCCCCATCCGCGGGAGAGACTGGACGCTGAGCCGTGGGGGGACTGGCTGTCACCCGGCCTGGAGTTTGCTCTCAGGCCCTGCAGACATGAGGGAGGATTTGTCGTGCCTTAGCTGGGGACCACTGTGCCACCGGGGGGCTCAGGTTCCTCCTCACTGACCCGCTGGCCCTGAGTGAGCCTCTTCGTGGTTTTGTGTCTGTTTCCTCAGGGAGGGGACTGCCCTGCGTCCCCGAGAGCTGGTGTTCAAACGGGCCGCGTGTAGAAAGCCCCCAGCCCAGTGTTGGCTGCATGGCCGATGCTCAGTAATCAAGAACTGTGGTGAGGAGCGTCTCGTCACTTCCAATAGTGACAGCTAGGCCGAAGCTGTCGGCATTGCCAACCAGCCCAACACGCCGTCCCGGGCTCCCGAGGCGGCCCCCAACCTTCCCGCCCTCACGGCCGAGTGGTCGTCCTCTGCGGCGCCCGTCTGTCCTCCCGTCCCGCCGCCCCGCCGCCCAGCCCCTCCCTCGGCTTCAGCCCCTCCTCTAGCACGCCCACGACGTGCACGGAGCCCCGCCAGGCCCAGCTGCCATCGGAGGCCAAGGAGGGTGAGACAGCCACCGGCCATGGAGGAGCCGCCGTCCAGGGCCGAGGAGTCCGGCGGACAAGGCCCCCAGCGCCCGTCGGACATCGTCAGACCTGGCGGCTCTTCCCGAACCTGCTGCTCCTCCTCCTGGCAGCAGGCAGAACCTCCTCGTCCCGGAAACGCGCCCCTTCAGCCCGGCAGGCCCTCCTCCGCCTGGGTCTCCGGCCCCACAGCCCTCCCGGCGTCCAGACCCAGCAGTGACACGAGGCCACTGAGCACCTCCGTGTCCCCAGCGCCGACACAAAATCATCCCGCCCACGTCACAAATTGTTCCCTATGGGCTGGACCCTCTGGTGCAACTGGAGGGGTGCTGACACGGGGGCAGGCCCCAGCCCTCATTTTTGGTGTCCACTGCGATGGACATTCGGGGCCAGAGCGCCCCAATGCCTGTCCCCTCCCTGGACCAGGATCCTAACCAAGAACAGGCCTCCACACAGAAATGGCCCTGCTTTTACCACCGAGTCCGCCCAGCCTCTGCTGGGCTTGGCCGGACTTCTAGCTGGGTCCTCCACGCAGTGGACAGGAGGCAGGGCTGCTGCATGTCGCTCTGGAGGCCTTCTCGCTACCTACGAAAGGCCTGACCACCCACCGGACCCTGGGCACCGGGGGCTCTGGCATTCCTCACGTCACAGCCTCTTCCTTCCGCTTCATCCCATCAGGGTCACCAGCTTTGTCCCTCCTCTGTGACAGTGTGCTCCCCACCGACGGAGCGGGCGGTCCGTCCCTCGCTCTCGTCGTCGCTCCTGAGCGCGCACCGGCGGGCCCAGGCGCCCCGAGTGCGTTTCCTTTTGACTCTGTACAACCGCCCTGTGGGTCTGACGTCCCATTACCATTTCCATGAAGGAGGGCGTAGGGGGGCCCAGAAGAATTAAGGAACCCCAGTCCCACACCAAGATGGGGTGCAGGCAGGAGCACAGTCAGAGCCGGCCCAAACACGGCACGTCTCGGGGGTTTACTCCACACTCATTAGGGACCCTATTAGGAAGGCCCCTGCGTCTATTGTGCCGAAAGTTCTTGTGCT
>PVJL010008891.1:0-62453 GCA_004026885.1 Lyroderma lyra
TTTGTGGGTTTATTTCTGGGTTTTCAGTTCTATTCCATTGGTCTCTATTTCTGTTCTTCTGCCAGTTCCAAGCTGTTTTGACTATTGATGCTTTGTAATATAAATAGAAGTCAGGAAGTGTAATGCCACCAGCCTTATTCTTTTTATGTAGTATTGCTTTGGCAATTCGAGGTCTTTTATGGTTCCATATAAATCTAATCATTCTTTTATCTATTTCAGGCAAGTATGATTGTGGGATTTTGATGGGCATTGCATTTAATCTGTAGATTGCTTTGGGCAGAATGGCCTTTTAATAATGTTAAGTCTTCCTGTCCATGAACAGGGGCTATTTTTCCACCTCTTAAAGTCTGTTTCAATTTCTTTCAAAAGTGTCTTATAGTTTTCTGTGTAAAAGTCTGTCACGTTCTTTGTTAAGTTAATTCCCAGTTATTTTATTTTTCTTTGTTGTGATAGCAAAAGGAATGGACTCCCTCATTTATTTTTCTGAGGATTCATTGTTTGTATAAAGGAATGCTGTTGATTTTTGTACATTGATTTTGTATCCTGTGATTTTACTATATTCATTAATTTTTTCTCATAGTTTCCTGGTGGAATCTTTGAAATTTTTTATATAAAAGATCATGTCATCTGCTAATAGTGACAATTTGACCTCTTCTTTCCTTATTTGGATACCTTTGATTCCTTTCTCTTGCCTTATTACTGTGGCTAGAACTTCCAGTACTATATTAAAAAGCAGTGGTGACAGGGGGCATCACTGTCTTGTTCCTGATTTTAGGGGAATAGGTTTCAGCTTTTCCCCATTCATTATGATGTTAACCAAGGGTCTGTCATATAAGGCATTTATTATGTTGAGATACTTTCCTTCTATACTTATTTTATTTAATGTTTTGATCATAAATTGATGTTGTACCTTGTCAAAAGCTTTCTCTGCATCAATTGAAATGACCATATGGTCTTTATCTTTGATTATGTTTATGTAGTGTATCACATTGATTGATTTTCGTATGTTGAACCATCCTTGTGCTCCTGGGATGAATCTCACTTGATCATGATGTGTGATCTTTTTGATGCATTGTTTTATTCTATTCGCTAATATGTTGTGCAGGAGTTTTCATCTGTGTTCATCAGAGATATTGGTGTATAATTTTGTGTTTTTGTATTGTCTTTGCCAGGTTTTGGTATTAGAGTAATGTTGGCTTCATAGAATCAGTTAGGAAGTATTGCTTCCTCTTCAATTTTTTGGAAGAGCCTGAGGAGGATAGGCGTTAATACTTTGAATGCTTGGTAGAACTCGTTGGTGAAACCATCTGGTCCTGGGATTTTGCATTTTTGCAGATGAATGATAGTCACTTCAATCTCATTGCTATTGATTAGTCTATTTAGATTATCCAATTCTCTCAGTTCAGTCTTTTTTGGCTATAAATTTCTAGAAACTTGCCCATTTTTTCTAGGTTGTTAAATTTCGTGATATAATGTCCTTCATAATATTTTCTTATAATCCTTTGTATTTCTGTGGTATCAGTGGTAATTTTTCACCTTTCATATCTAATTTTGGATATTTGTGTCTTTTCCTTTCATCCTTTGATTAGTCTCCCCAGAGGTTTGTCAATTTTGTTGACTTTCTCTAAGAACCAGCTCTTTTTTATATTAATTTTTTCTATTGTTTTTCTCTTCTCTAATTGGTTTAGTTCTGTTTTAATTTTTATTATTTCTTTCCTTCTGCTGACTTTGGGTTTTGTCTGCTCTTCTTTTTCTAGTTCTTTAAGATGGGATGCTGAGATGTTTGCTTGTGATTTTTCTTGTTTCTTAAGATAGGCCTGTAATGATATGAATTTCCCTCTTATTACCGCTTTCGCTGTGTCCCAATAATTCTGATACATTGTATTTTCATTGTTATTAGTTTCTATGTATTTTTTAATCTCATCTTTTATTTGTTCTTTTATCCAGTCCTTTTTAAATAAGCTGTTGTTTAATCTCCATGTATATGTTGTTTTTCTCTGCTTTCCTTTTACAGTTGATCTCCAATGTCAAATATTTGTGGTCTGAGAATACACTTGGCATGATTTCGATCTTCTTGAATTTGCTGAGGCTATTTTTGTGTCCCAGCATGTGGTCTATTCTTGAGAATGTTCCATGCGCACTAGAAAATAACATGTAGTCTATTTTTGCTGGATGAAGTGTCCTGTAAATGTCAATTATGTCCAATTGCTGTAATGTGTCATTTAGAGCTGTTATTTCCTTATTTATGTTCTGTTTGGATGCTCTGTCCATGGGTGTTAGCTGGGTGTTTAAGTCCCCCAGTATGATTGTGTTTTCATCAGTTTATCCTTTCAAGTCTGTTAGTAGTTTCTTTGTGTAGTTTGGTGCATTCTGGTTGGGAGCATATATGTTGATTCGTGTCAACTCTTCTTGTTGCATTGTGTGTTTTATCTTTATGTATTGTCCATCTTTGTCTTTTACTATCTTTTTTATCTTGAATTTTATTTCATCAGATATCAGTATGGGAACTCCTGCTTTTCTCTGGTTACCATTTGCTTAGAGTATTGTATCCCATACTTTCACTCTTAGTCTGTGTTTGTCCTTACAGCTGAGATGTGCTTCTTGGAGACAGCATATGGATGCGTTCTGTTTTTTAATCCAGTCTGCTACTCTGTGTCTTTTTATTGGTGATTATAGTCCATTGACATTTAGAGTGATTATCGAAAGCAATGTGAGGGAGACCTCCAAAGAGACCAGATTTGGAACACGAGGTAAAGATCTGGATTCTGGTGCAGCATCAAAGTGAAATCTCTGTTTTGACCAAGATGATAACAGAAGAGGATAAAATAACTGCATGAGAAAAAGTGATGACTTTTAAGGTTGCCAATATGGATGAGGGCTCACTCACATTTGATGTGCTATCTGACAAAACTGTGGACTTCAAAGGAGTAAAGCCTGTGGCTGTTAAAACTAGTGGACATGAGAAAACAGATTTCACTGCTGTTCTAGCCTGTTGGGCAATGAGACAAAGCTACCACCTATAATCATCTTTAAAAGAGAAATGTTTTCAAAACAAAAGGTTTTCATCGGAGCTATTGTCCATGTGCATGAAACAAATGAATGAATGAAGAAGGCATGAAACTTGGTTTAACAAAGTCTCGTCATGAAGGCTGGAGGATTATTTAAAAAAAAAAACAGTTTTGGGAGTTCCCTGATGGTGTAGTGGCTTAAGGCTTCCTCACTGGCGCTGTCAGCGCTGCGGCCTGGGTTCGATTCCCAGTCAGGGAGCTACCCACATACCAAGAAACAAACAAACAAAAAAACAGTTTTGCTAATTTTTGATCACTTAAAATCCCATTTTACACAGAGTGCAAAAGCAATCAGAGTGGACTTGAAAATTCAACTAGCTGTGAAAGCTGGTGGAATAACCACTGAACTGTAACCTCTTGATGTATCAGTAAACAAACCCATTAGGGCCCTAATGAATAAAGAGTGGACATTGTGGATGTAGTCAGCAGGTAATGACTTAATACCTACAGTCAGTGTAAAAAAAAGAAACACACCCATTTCCCAGGTTTGTGATTGGATCCTAAGATCATGGAATGAGGTGAAGAAGAAAGTGATTGTGAAATCATTAAAACTTGTCACAGCAGCAATGCAATGGATGAAACTCAGGACAATGAAGTTTATGGTGATGAGGAAAGTACCTCTTCACAAAACGCCACTAATGTAGAAGTTGAACAAGATGCTACTATTGATATTAACAGTGACTCAGAGTTCTTGGCTTTCAAGGATGTATAACTATCATAAATTTGTTAGAGATACATACAATTTTGTGCCTTTTATCTGTTCCTTTCTTTTGTAATTTTTATCTATTCTTGTGTTTTCTAATGATTTGCTGCATAAAATGTCTTGTACCATAATATAAAAAAATGCTAATTTTTTACAATACATAAAAGAAGTACTTAAATATAAACAAATAAAAATTGGAATTAAATATTAAAATAAAAAATATTTTCCAGAAATTTTGAGCCAAAAGCATGGGTGTACACTGTACATGGCAAAATGTGGTATATCCTTATTAATTTTTGTCTGCTTGACATACCAATTACTAACAAATATATGTTTAAACATTTTTCTATCATGGTTGATTTTTTATTTCCTTCTATCAGTTCTGTCAGTTTTTTTCCATACATATTTTAAGTCATTATTATGATGATGATGATGATGATGATGATGATGATGATGATGATGTTTGTTTTTTAAATGTCGGTATTTCCCTGGCTGGGAATCAAACCCAGGATGCAGTGTTGATATCACGAAGCCTTAGCCATTACACCATTAGGGAACTGCTGAAGTCATTTTTATTAGAAACATACAAATTTAAGATTGTCAATCTTTTCTTTTGAAATTTACAAGTATCATTTCAGTGAGAGTAATTTTTGTCCATATTAACACTTTTAATATTTACTTTTCTGACTTTTTTCCTTAAACAATTTATTTTAGCATTTTACTTTCAATATTTCTAGGTATATACACAAGACATAATTGTCTTTAATTCAATATGACATATCTGTATTTAAGTGGATATTTTTGTAACATTTATTGTGCAAGATCATACATTTTTATTTTATTTCATATTTGTTGCTTTCACTTCTTTTTTAAATCTCATTTTCTATCTTCTTTTTGGTCGAGTAAATGATTTTTATTGTAAAGTGGATTGTAGTGACATTGGTTGGTAAAAATTACATAAGTTCCAGTTGTGTCATTCTACAATACATCATCTATGTGTTGCATTATTTGTTCACTACTTAGAATCATTTCTTCCATCACCATATATTTGATGCTCCCACTCTCCTCCTCCACACCTTCCCCTCTTTCCTTCAAGTTAACACTAAACTACTGACTGTGTCCATGAGTTTCTGTTTCTTCATTGCTTTCAGTTTTATTTTCCACATATGAGTAAAGTCATATGATCCTTGTTATTTTTCTGTCTGGCTTACTTTCATTAGCATGATAATTTCAAGGTCCATTCATGTTGTCACAAATGGCATTATGTCATCTCTTCTCATAGCTGAGTAATATTTTATTGTGTATATGTACCACAACATTTTTACCCAGTCATCTATCAAAAGACACTATGGTTGTTTCTATTATTTGGCCACCAAAAACAGTGCTGCAGTGAACATTAGGCTACATATAACTTTGTGGACTAAGGTTTTCAAATTTGGGAAGTAGATACGCAGAAGAGGGATTCCTGGGTCATATAGTGACTCTATTCTTAGTTTTTTAGGAAGCTCCAGACGGTCTGCCATAGCAGTCATACAAATTTGCATTTTCTTTATCAGTATATGAGAGTTTTTCTCCACAACCTCTCCAACACTTGTTATATCTTGTTTTGTTCATAATATCCATTCTAACAGATGTAAAATGGTGTTTCATTGTGGTTTTGATTTGAGTCTATCTAAAAGCTAGTGAAGTTGTTCATTTTTTCACATATCTGATAGCTGTTTATGTTTTCATGGGAGAAGTGTCTGTTCAGGTCCTCTGCCATTTAAGAAACGTCAATATAACAACATTTCAGTCTAAAAATAAATCAAAACCTCAATACTGAGAGTGTAATATATGAAAACATAACAATGAAAACATGATACCAGAATCCACTGAATTAGTTTGTAAAATCATTCAAAATGTTTTCTATGTAATATATTCTTACATTGATCAGTAAGCATGAATGAAAATGCACCAAATAACTATTATATTGAAAAGAAAACTACAAAATAAAAATAAATAAAATTAAGGAAAATATAAGAGGAAAGTTAGTAAAGATAAAGGCAAATATCATTTATGTAGAAACAAAATAAGCACAATTACTAAATGCAAGAGTTGTTTTCTAAATATCAAAGACCAACAGAAACAATAAAGACAATGAACTATTAATAATAGAGAATAATAAATAAGAAGTTACCACAATATGAGGGAAGTAAAAATAAGGAAAGGCAAGTTTTCTGAACTTTATGCAAATAAAAGGAGAGGTAGATGAGAACATGTGTCATCCAAATTGACCCCCATAGAATGAAAACGTTATAAATAGAACTCTTAATAGGGAACAATGAAGTATTCAATGAATCCACCGCTGTCCTGAAAAAGTGAGTTGAGTACTATAATTTTAACAGTAGATTTGTAACAATTTGAGAAAGTAATACTTGATTAATATTCAAAGTTTTTGATCAGGAGAAGAAAGCAGAATGAAAAGAAATTTAAAATATTTTGTAATCCTAGAAAAACATCAACCTCAAACCCAACCAAGAGGCAATGGAAAAACTACGGGCCAAATGCACTTAAAATTATTATATCTAATTTATATTAACAAATGTAACCCATAGGCCCATTCATGGTGAATTTATTATACATGAAGTTGACAATGCACTGTAGAATTGTATGCCTGAAACCTATGTAATCCTTCTTAACAGATGTCACCGCGTAAGTCTAACAATAAAAAAAATTTTCAATGTAAACAAGTAAAAATTATTCTAGAAATACAAGGGCAAATCAAGTTTACAGAACTTACCAAAACAATACTCCATTTGAATAGAATTAAGCAAAAACATTATACCTTCTTTACCAGAAGTGGGGAAAATGTGTTTGATAAAATTGAAAGTTTATTTGTGATTTATAACTCTTAATAAAATAAAAATGAGCTAGAGTCTAAATATTTTGTACTTACAGTCTTTGATTTAAGACCCGCTTGGGACTAGAAAAGGGCTCTCCCCGAGAGCAAAATATCATATGCTCTGTGAGAATTGCATCAGAAATAGCGAAGTTCAGCCTTCCCTTTGTCTTTCCCATTTTGTTCAGCCCAGTATATGTGTGGTGTGGTACTTGGACTTGAAGCATCTAAAAATAGATAAAATTTATTGTATTTTATCAGTACTTCAATAGGGAAAGTTTTAAAATTAGTATCAAGAAAATAGTTAAAATTATTATGGAGACTAAAGAAAAGAGAACAAAATAAAATTGTGAGAGAACTTCATGGTGACTGCTGAGACTGAGAAAGATATTTTGGCTGTGGAGTTCTCTCCTGGGAAACAAGTCCCAGCCGCACATTGTTTCCAGCCTAAGTTTCCAGTGCTGAAGAGTGATGTCCCCACAACTTCTGGCTGAGAAAAGCAGTGAAGATTGTGGCTTAGTGAGATGAAAAAGGAAAGTGTTTATTCTGCAATGGGCACCACCTCTAGCCAGATGGTGATCCAGACATAAAAAAGCCATGTGTAGTTATGTGGGTATAGCAGTGAAGCATGCTTGTTTTATGGTAATGACAGCATCGTAGTGGTCTGTGGACCTTCCAGAAACTACATCCCCTTGGGAATTGCCTGGGACCACTAACCTGGATTTTCTGGCTTCTTGGAAAATATGTGGAAATAGGATCTTCTGTCTCCAACCATGATATTCATAGACAGATACACTTCAAAGTCTCAGGGTCAGAGAGTAAGACAAAACACAGCTGAGAGATGGTTATACCTGTTGACGGAGGTGGGTCAGGATGGGAAACCTGTTACAGAAAACACACTGCTGCTGTGTGGCAACCCTGGGTTTCCCAATTATAGTGGCCAACCACTGTTAGTATCTCTTATGTAATGAGCCTCCCCCAGCTCAATTTTCTGGAGAATATGGAGGTGACAGTCCTTGCAGGTCTGTGAGCATATTCATTCATATCCTGCAGTAGGCAAAGTGTCTGGCTCAAAGCAGGGCCTTAGTTCATGAGAATCATGTTTCTATACTTATATTGAGACCTTTGCTCCTAGGCTGTCTTTAGCCTCCAGTTCCAATTTAATGTTTTTTTTTTTTAATTTTTAATTTAACCCAGTGACTCTAAGTAACCTCCCCTCTAAAACTCACACACAAACACACACACACACACACACACACACACACACACACAGAGGCAGAAGATTAAGCCTTTTATTTGACAAGCAATTCATAAGTCCCTATTTTGTGGCAAACAATAGTAGGAGTTTCTGATACAGTATGAATGACTCATATTTATAATGTTCATCCCGTAAACTTCTGGATATAACTAATCATTGAGTCCAACTGTCAGAAGCTTCCAAACTGGACTCACTTTAACATGCTTAGGTGTTTATAAAAGTTTTGATAATGAATTTTAAGAAGTAAAGCCAGTCCCTCTGGTTCTGCCCAGCAACCTGAGTAAGAAATTCTTCAAGTATACATATGTTCTGAGTGAGTTTTCTCAGTAAATGATAAAAGGTAAATAGGATAAATAAAATATACATTGAGAAGAGGCCCAGGTAATTGTCCATGAAAACATATAAGTGATTTTACTTTTCCATATGCAGAATTGTGTTCCATTTCTGTGTTGACCAGAGTCCACAGGGTCTCTCAGGAGCATCATGAGCTGTTACCCAGGAGGCCAAAGTTATCAAAGCCTTATTGTCAGGGGTCCTGGGCTCTTCCATGTACAAAATTTACAGGAGGTGAGTGAAAATTCTTGATAATCCCATCACTGATGGAACTCAGTAGTGACTTCCCATATTGCCAAACATACTCCTAATTTACCTGCTATTTCTTATTTGTCCTTAGAATAATGCAGTGATTTTATTTCTACCTTATATGAGGAAATAGATGCCCCAGGCTTTCATATGCCCAAGAAATCACCTACCTCAAAGCAAACCCACCCTTTTTATACTTTCACCTTGAACTTCCAGATTCTGACAATATGTCACTCTCATTTAAGCCCCTGGTTGGTGGTGCATTGCTATGGAAGCTCTAACCCACTAACACCCACTGAAACTTCAGTGTAAAGGCCCAGTTTAAATCCTGGCTTTCTGTGGCCTCCTGATATCTGACACTGAATGAAACTTTATCCCCTGCATGCTAGTCACTCATCAAGCTTTTTGTACTTGATGAGTGAGGCCATTCTCTGCCTATTCTTACCTTTGTTCTTGCTTGCTTAATGCTTTCTCCCTCTGCTGAACCAATCTACACAGTGCACATCCACAGCCTCTCCTAACATGGCCTATAGCCTTCCAAACCTAGTCCTGAGGTCTGATTGACAGTTTGTACACTCATTCAGACCAAGTGCTTCTGAAAAGCCAGTGATGAATCCCATCTTAACAAAACACATACAGCTTTTTCAGTCTTCACCTCAAAATTCTAAGGAGGATTTTTAAAAATTTAACTACGCTAGCCTTCAGCTTCATGCTAATAAACAAGGTGGCTATTCTTCCATCAACTTTAGACCAGACAAATGTAAATGAATGTCACCTACTCTATCTTAAAATTATTTTACTTCTATTATTGAACAGAAAGTATGCACATTTATTTTACTTTTCATTTTCAGCAAGAAAAACACAACAAAAAACAAAAAAACCCATACAACAACAACAAGAAATATAATGCTTACTAATTTTTATGAAAATAATTTTTTTTGAAAACATCTTCCTTAGTTTATTGCCATAGTACTTGAAAGTACACCATTTCTAAGTGCTAATTTCTTTTTTTTTTTTTTGAAAATAAAATTTTTCATGAACTTGAGTTGATGTTTATGTGCTTATCTTTTTGAAGGAAGATGCTGTCTGGGTTTGCAACAGAAGATGTAGAAATAGGGACAAGATTCTTTGAATATTAATACTAATGACCCAGATCATTTTGTTGAACACTCCTGAGAAACTCTAAGATATGAAATTAGCTATCCCAGCAGCATAAGGTCTGTCTTCTGCTCCATTGTCTCTCTTCCACCTACAACTCACATAATATTTTCAATCTCCAGGACAGCAGTCAGTTACAACTGTACAAAAACAAGAAGCCAAGTAAGATTTACAAAGGGAACATGTATTCCAGCCAAAATATCTTTGAAAAGAAACCCCCTATAATGAAAAAGAAGCAAACTACATAAGAAGAAATATATTTAAAATATGGATTGAAATTACAAAACACACTTTTCTATGTGATTACAAGTTAGAAGGCATTCAGACAACACTTCCATGTATCACAGTGTTAATGGCACAATATGTACTGATATTTCAAAAACACAAGTCTAACGATTTTGTTTTTACCATCACTTGTCACACACTTCATGTGTAGGAGTACAAATGTATACTCATTCATGCATGGTTTTGACAAGATTGAAATATGCCCAGCATAAAATGATCAAAGAATGAAAGACAGATCAGTCATCTAGCAGGCACCCACCCTACCTGCATGTTTCTGGGTTGAAGACAGGATTGCAGACTGCAGGAAGGAGAGACACCTTTTAATTACTGATTCACATAAGTGTGTTATTGTAGCTGTCAAGTGCCAGAAATTCTGTTTTAGTGAAGGGCTCCCAAAACCCAATTTTTGACTAAGTTGTGGCAATGTTTGGAGTGTCTGGCACTGTGCTGGGCTCTAACGAGATGCTAGAAGTGTTAGCACATCTGTGCCCTCAGTAATTCATCTCAGCTTTTCTTACATGAGTTGAAAATCTTTATAGTTGCACATTTCCCATTTTATGTGTCACATCAAAGAGCCAGATTCCACAGTTGTCAGCACGCACAGTTTTCTATCAAATCATGAGGACATTTTTCTTCATTTCTACAAACTTGCCTGCCTGTGTATGAAACCTTCACACATATTGCTCCTTGGGGGACACTCCTGATTGCTGAAATTTTTGTCCTATTCAGCATCTTACTAAAAGGAAAAATATTCTAATGTCAGGTAGCATTGATCATAGAATTTCTATGAGCAAAACATCATACTAGCTGATGTATTGGTACTCCTTTTAACAGCTCTATGGCAGAGCATTACCATGATTTCATTTCACACAGACTGATTAACTGCAGTGCCTGCTATGACCCAAGTTTGTTCTTCAATTTTTATGTTTAAAAACTGTCCCTGCGCCCTAGCTGAACTCATTCATTGGATTTCCCTTGAAAATGAGGATCTCTGGGATGCTTTGGCACTATATTATATAAGACCCTTTTCTCCAAGCATCCACACATATACTAGAATAAACACCCATGGACACACACACACACACACACACACACACACACACACACACACAGAGAGAGAGAGAGAGAGTTCAGCTGGGAGTTGGAAGAGAAGTGCACACAAGAAAGGATATCAGAGGTGGAAATAAGTCATTGGAGGCAGCTCTGTCCAGGTTCCATAGTAGGAAGATAAGAGATGTCAGGCTGTTGGGCAGAACAACCACAGGGGTCTGGCTGAACCAGTGTCATTCTTAGGAATGTGAAAAGAACAAGCTGTCAGTTTAGTGTTTCCACCTTGGGCACCAGAAACTAAAAGCAGACACATTCAGTGTGTCAGGTCTTCAGGAGAGAAGGCCTCAGTTTACTCTTCCATCAGGTGGTGTGCAAAAACATGGTGACAGCAAGTGTTTCACAGCCTGCAGGAGGATCAATTTTCTCTGGGTGTACATCAGGGCCCAGTGGGCTCTGAAACTCTGGAAAATGCTTTTCACTCCCTAAAGATCCAAGCAAAGGGTTGCTTGGTTTCCAGGGAACTTTGTCATGCATAGTGTGGGAGAGCACAAAAATACTCACCTCAAAACCAGAGACCAGACCAACCTTGTTTGGAAAATCATTATCCTCATTTTGAAATGGGCAAAGTCATTGTCTACGCTCTGGTGAGAGGTTTTCTGACTGAACTAGACACACACCAGCACAGTAAAGAGAATGAGAGTATGAAAGTGGCTTATGGGTTTCTCACAATCACGTGGAACTTGTTGTCCCAACCACCTACTTGCTAGTCCCTGGTGTACAAAGTGCTTTGAGAACCCAAAACACAGGCGTGTGTTTTAATTTTAGGCTAACCTGCTTGGGGCTTCAGTACCAAAGCTGACCTTCGGAAAGCTAGATGTCCCCACTGTGGTAAATGGCACAAGAATCATGAAACACAAGACGTCATTCTGGGTGTTTTCTGCCCAAGAGCAATATGCATCATTGATTATTAGCATTCACTTTTACAATTTTAGTACTCACAAAAAGGAGGATGTTCTGAGTTTATTGTTTTCTCAGCTTTGGTGACTACTGCACTTACCATACACCAAGCTGAGAATAAAAAAATGGTCTTTGCCCCCTAGCTGCTCAAAGCCTGAAAACTGACATGGATTCAGCATGGAAGAAAATTCCTGTGAGAGAGAACAGTGAGTGCTGCAGAGAGGACCACAGACCCTAGGTGTGTTTGAAAAGCCTGCATAGTTACATTTATGCTGTGAACAGAGTGCAAATGGAGCCATTTCTGCAGAGGTAAAAAAATCAGTTGTAGAGTGTGAGGGAGTTCAAACTGACAAAGACATAAAGGCAGAAATAAATATTAGCACAGGGGAATTTCAGGAGGAGTCAGTCTTTCTAGAGAGAGGTGGGAGGTAAGGAGAGGAGGTCCAGAACTGGGCTGCCAACACGTGCTTCTGAAGAGCCAGATTGCCACATTCTCTTCACATAGCTCCTATGGGGAAAAAACATGGAGGGTATCATACACAATCTCCGTGTTTGGGCACCAGGCTTGGCAGAGTTTGGAGCCTCTATCTGAAGGGCCCCTGAGAGCCTGGGCTGAGTATCAACTGAGGCTCACACTAGACGAAACTTTCTGTGGGACCACACATGTGTTATTAACAGTATTAAGTTGGGATAAGGGTCTCAGTTTTTACTGCCTGTGGACAATATTTTTTACTTTGTGATGGTGCATCATAGAACAGATTATAATATGTCACCTTTCCTTTCCATATAATGGTATCAGGAACAAAATGTGAGAAAACAGAAACAGTGAGGCAAACAGAAAGAGACATATGTACAAGGAGAATCAGGGTCCAAGAGACGCCAACAATGAAAGAGAGAGACAGACAAAAAGAAAAAGTGAGACACAGAGAGACAGAGGAAGTCAGCAGAATCATAGAATTTCCATATCTGTGTTAGAAACAACACCCATCATTTTGCCTTATTCTAGTATATGTTTTAAAACCCAGTCACAAATTTCACCCAGCTTCAGGCAAAGGGGTTACCACAGAGGTGTTATATGTAAAAATAGGAACACTGGCAGCTATAGTACAGCTGTCCAGCACTTAAGGCAAGATGAGGCATTTAAACCTCCCACTAAATATAATAAAATACCCTGGAAAGTTCTATGTCAAAGTTAATGATTTCAGAATTTCTTTTTGTTTAAACAGTCCTGGGACACAAGCAGGAGGGTCAGTAAAAGACACTGGTCCTAGAGCAGACTCAGCCTGTGGGCACTGTGTTCAGTGCTCTCCCCAGCATTTCACAAATTGTTGCATCTGTGACTGAGCTCATGTGACCTCAGTTCAGTAATTTCAGGCACTACACATACCTTTAGGTCTAAAGACAGCCTGAGAAGTAGGTGGTAGAAAAACAAACACTATTCAGATGGGTGGTTAGGGAGGCCCTGAAAAAACACTTATGTCAACAATCAAATCACTGGTGACCATAAAATGACTGGTCTGGATCTAGAAAGTTAGGGCCTGGGGTTCACCCAAGTTTTCCTGATATTTGTGGTGAGTTGTGGTGATGCAGCTGTCTATGAACTTGTCATGGGATAAAGGGTTAGAATGTATCAACAAAAGAGTCCTTGTCTCAAAGATTGGAAAGCACTCTATGACCACAATTCCTGATCTTAGAGATTAACAGAACTTGGAGCCCTGGAAACAAGGCAGCCACAACCTAGAGAAACCCCTGCTCAGCTCACTTGATTAGAGACATTTGATGGAATATAATGTTTCCTTCTTGTGTCACCAGGTCCCACAGAACTGGCCTCAGAAAAGCCTATTTTTTTAAACCCTTTCTCTTGCCCCAAACATTGTACAGGTTTCACTCCCAAACCTCTGGCCACTTTTCTTTCCTTTTTCTTTTAATATACATCATAGTTATATTGTGTATATAATTCTGTAACTTGAACGCCTTACCATTTTGTTTCTTTTAAATTCATTTTTATTGTTAGACTTAATGGGTTGACATCTGTTAGCAAGGATTACATAGGTTTCAGGCATACAATTTTACAGTGCATTGTCGACTTGATGTATAAGTTCACCACTTAATGTGACTACTCTTTCCATCACCTTATATTTAGCTTCTCCCCCTCCTCTCCCACCCCCTCCCTTTTCTCCCCTCCCTGACTCACTCATCCCCAAATAAACATAAAACTATTGATTGTGTCCATGGGTTATTTGTTTCTTTGTTCATTTCTTTTTTCTTTGCTTTCAGTTTTATATTCCGCATATGAGTGAAGTCATACAGTTCTTTGCTTTTTCTGTCTGGCTTATTTCACTAAGCATGATGATCTCCAGGTCCATCCATTTTGTTGCAAATGGCAATATCTCATCTTTTCTTATAGCTGAGTAATATTCATTGTGTATAAGTACCACAGCTTCTTATCCAGTCATCTGCAGGGCACTATGGTTGTTTTCATGTTTTGGCCACTGTGAACAGCGCTGCGATAAACATTGGGGTACATAAGTATTTGTGGACAAAGGTTTTCAGGTTTTTTGGGTAGATCTCCAGAAGGGAGATTGCTGAGTCAGTTGGTAACTCCATTCCCAATTTTCGAAGGAACCTCCACACTGCCTTCCACAGTGATTGTACCAGTTTGCATTTCCACCGGCAGTGTACCAGAGTTCCTTTTCTCCACATCCTCTCCAGCTCTTGTTCTTATTTGTCTTGTTGATAATAGCCATTCTACAAGGTGTGAGGTAATATCTCATTATGGTATTGATTTGCATTTCCCTGATAGCTAAGGAGGAAGAGCATTTCTTTATATGCCTGCTGGCCATTTCTATTTCTTCATGGGAGAAGTGTCTGTTCAGTTCTGCCCACATTTTAATTGGGTTGTTTGTTTTTGTGTTGTTAAGTCTTATTAGTTCTTTATATATTTTAGATATTAGACCCTTATCTGATGCGTTATTTGTAAATATTTTCTCCCATTCCATTTGCTGTGTCTTTGCCTTGTTGATGATGTCTTTTGCTGTGCAGAAGCTTTTTAGTTTGATATAGTCGCATTGATTTATTTTTGCTTTTACTTCCCTTAACTTTATGGACAGGTTCATGAAGTCTTCTTTGAGTCTTGGGTCCATAAATTTTGTACCAATGTTTTCTTCTATACAGTTTATTGTTGCAGGTCTGATATGAAGGTCTTTAATCCATTTTGAGTTAATTTTTGTATATGGAAAGACTACACAGCTCAGGTTCCTTATTTTGCATAGGTGTTTCCAGTTTTCCCAGCACCACCTACTAAAGAGGCTGTCTTTTCCCAATGTCTGTTTTTTGCTCCTTTATCTAAAATAATTTGTCCATAAATTTGTGGGTTTATTTCTGAGTTTTCAGGTCTATTCATTGGTCTATATTTCTCTTTTTCTGCCAGTACCAAGCTGTTTTGAGTATTGATGCTTTGTAACATAAATAGAAGTCAGGAAGTGTAATGCCACCAGCCTTATTCTTTTTATGTAGTATTGCTTTGGCAATTCGAGATCTTTTATCATTCCATATAAAGCTAATAATTCTTTTATCTATTTCTCGAAAGTATGATTGTGGGATTTTGATGGGTATTGCATTAAATATAAAGATTGCTTTGGGCAGAATGGTGATTTTAACAATGTTAACTTTTCCTATCCATGAAAAGGGGATATTTTTCCACCTCTTAAAGTCTGTTCTCATTTCTTTCAAAAGTGTCTTATAGTTTTCTGTGTATAAGTCTGTCACATTCTTTGTTAAGTTAATCTCCAGGTATTTCATTCTTTTGTTCTGATAGCAAAGGGAATTGACTTCCTCATTTCTTTTTCTGAGGATTCATTGTTTGTATAAAGGAATGCTGTTGAATTTTGTACATTGATTTTGCATCCTGCTTATTTACTAAATTCGATAATTGTTTCTAATAGTTTCCTAGTGGAATCTTTGGCATTTATTATGTAAAAGATCATGTCATCCACAAATAGTGACAATTTGACCTCTTCTTTCCCAATTTGGATACCTTTGATTCCTTTGTCTTGCCTGATTGCTGTGGCTCGAATTTCCAGTACTATATTAAAAAGCAGTGGTGACAGGGGGCATCCCTGTATTGTTTTTGATTTTAGGGGAATAGGTTTCAGCTTTTCCCCATTCAGTATGATATTAGCCGAGGGTCTGTCATATATGGCCTTTATTATGTTGAGATACTTTCCTTCTATACCTATTTTATTTAGTGCTTTGATCATAAATGGATGTCAAAAGTATTTTCTGCATCAATTGAAATGACCATATGATCTTTACCTTTTATTTTGTTTATGTGGTGTATCACATTGATTGATTTTTGTATGTTGAACAATCTTTGTGCTTCCAGGTTAAATCCCACTTGATCATGATGTATTATCTTTTTGATGCAATGTTGTATTCTATTTGCTAATATATTGTTCAATAATTTTTAATCTGTGTTCATCAGAGATATTGTTCTATGGTTTTCTTTTTTGTGTTGTCTTTGCCAGGCTTTGGTATTGGAGTAATGTTGGCCTCATAGAATGAGTTAGGAAGTATTGCTTCCTCTTCAATTTTTGGAAGAGTCTGAGGAGGATAGGCGTTATTTCTTCTTTGTATGCTAGAACTCGTTGGTGAAACCATCTGGTCCAGTGCTTTTGCCTTTACGGAGATTGTGGATAGTCATTTCAATCTCTTTGCTATTGATTGGTCTATTTAGACTATCCAGTTCTTCTTGGTTCAGTCTTGGTAGGCCATAAGTTTCTAGAAACCTTTCCATTTCTTCTAGGTTGTTAAATTTCAGGGCATAAAGTCCTTCATAACATTTTCTGATAATCGTTTGTATTTCTGTGGTATCAGTGGTAACTTCTCCCCTTACATTTCTAATTTTGGATATTTGTGTCCTTTTCTTTTGTCCTTTGATTAGTCTCACCAGGGGTTTGTCAATTTTGTTGACCTTCTCAAAGAACAAACTCTTCGATATATTAATTTTTTCTATTGTCCTTCTGTTCTCTAATTGGTTTAGCTCTGCTTTAATTTTTATTTTATTTTTTTATTGGGGTGACATCTGTTAGCAAGGATCACATAGGTTTCAGGCATACAATTCTACAGTGCATTGTCAACTTGATGTATAATCATTTCACCACCTAATGTGACTTCTCTTTCCATCACCTCATATTTAGCTTCCCACCTCCTCTCCCACCCCCTCCCCTTTCTCCCCTCCCTAACCCACTCGTTCCCAAATAAACATTAAACTATTTATTGTGTCCATGGGTTATTTGTTTGTTCATTTCATTTTTCTTTGCTTTCAGTTTTATATTCCCCATATGAGTGAAGTCCTACAGTTCTTTGTTTTTTTTCTGTGTGGCTTATTTCCCTTAGCATGATGATCTCCAGGTCCATACATTTTGTCGCAAATTGCAATATTTCATCTTTTCTTGCAGCTGAGTAATATTCCATTCTGTAAATGTACCACAACTTCTTTATCCAGTCATATGTCGCAGGGCACTTTGGTTGTTTCCATGTTTTGGCCACTGTGAACAGCGCTGCGATGAACATTGGGGTACATAAGTCTTTGCGGACAAAGGTTTTCAAGTTCTTGGGTAGATCCCCAGAAGGGGGATTGCTGTGTCAAATGGTAGCTCCATTCCAATTTTCTGAGGAACCCCCACCCTGCCTTCCACAGTGGGTGTACCAGTTTTCACTCCCACCAGCAGTGTACCAGAGTTCCTTTTTCTCCACATCCTCTCCAGCACTTGTTATTCCTTGCCTTGTTTATAATAAAAATTCTCACAGGTGTGAGGTGGTATCTCATTGTGGTTTTGATTTGCATTTCCCTGATAGCTAATGAGGATGAGCCATTTTTCATATGTCTGCTGGCCATTTGTATGTCTGTTTAGTTCTTCTGCCCACTTTTCAATTGGGTTGTTTGCTTTTTTGTTGTTAAGTCTTATTAGCTCTTTATATATTTTAGATATTAGAGCCTTCTGTGATGTGTTATTTGCAAATATTTTCTCCCATTCAGTTGGCTGTCTCTTTGCCTTGTTGATGGTTTCTTTTGCTGTGCAGAAGCGTTTTAGTTTGATATAGTCCCATTCATTTATTTTGCTTTTACTTTCCAGCCTTTGAGGACAGGTTCATGAAGTCTTCCTTGAGTCCTAGGTCTATAAGTTTAGTATGAATGTCTTCTTCTATACAGTTTATTTTTGCAGGTTTTATATGAAGGTCTTTAATCTATTTTGAGTTAATTTTTGTATACGGAGAGAGTTCACCTCTCAGGTTCATTCTTTTGCATATGTTTTTCCAGTTTTCCCAGCCACTAATGAGGCTGTCTTTTCCACATGGTATGTTTTTTGCTCCTTTATCGAAAATTATATGCTTTAATTTTTATTGTTTCTTTCCTTCTGCTGACTTTGTGTTTTGTCTGCTCTTCTTTTTCTTGTTCTTTGAGATTGGATGCTAAGATGGTTCCTTGTGATTTTTCTTGTTTCTTTAGTTGTGCCTGTAATGATATAAATTTCCGTCTTATTACCACTCTCGCTGTGTCCCAATAATTCTAATACATTGTATTTTCATTGTCATTAGTTTCTATATATTTTTTAATCTTATCTTTTATTTGTTCTTTTATCCAGTCCTTTTTTAATAAGCTGTTGTTTAATCTCCATGTATCTGTGTTTTTTTTCTGCTTTCCTTTTGCAGTAGATCTCAAATTTCAAAGCTTTGTGGTCTGAGAATACACTTGGTATGATTTCTATCTTCTTGAATTTGCTGTGGCAACTTTTGTGTCCCAGCATGTGGTCTATACTTGAGAATGTTCCATGTACACCAGAAAAGGAGGTGTAGTCTCTTTTTGCTGGATGAAGAGTTCTGTAAATGTCAGTTATGTCCAATTGCTGTAATGTGTCAATTAGAGCTGATATTTCCTTATTTATTTTCTGTTTGGATGTTCTGTCCATGGTTCTTAGAGGTTTGTTTAATTCTCCCACTATGATTGTGTATTCCTCAGTTTCTCCTTTCAAGTCTATTAGTAGTTTCTTTGAGTAATTTTGTGCATCATGGTTGGGAGAATATATATTAATTAGTGTCACCTCTTCTTGTTGTTGTATTGTGTAATTAATCATTATGTAATGTCCATTTTTGCCTTTTACTGTCTATTTTTAACTTGAATTTTATTTCATCAGATATCAGTATGGCCACTTCTACTTTTCTTTGGTTACCATTTGCCTGGAGTATTGTATCCCATCCTTTCACTCTGTGTCTGTGTTTGTCCTTTTGGCTGAGTTGTGTTTCTTGGAGATAGCATATGAATGCGTTCTCTTTTTGAATCCAGTCTGCTTCTCTGTTTCTTTTTATTGGTGAGTTCAGTACATTAATATTTAGAGTGATGATCGGTACGTGAGGATTTCCTCTGACCATTACTTATTTCTTTCTTTGTTTTTGTTTGTTTTTGTTTGTTTGTTTCTTTGTTTATTTTTTTTCTTTCTTGTTGCCCCAACTTTGTTCCATTTTTCCTGATGTTTTCTTTCAGGTCGAAGTGCTTCCTTCTGTATTTCTTGGAGTGCTGGCCATGTGCTGGCAAATTCCCTCAGCTTCTGAGTGTCTGAGAATATCTTTATTCCACCTTCATATTTGAAAGATAATTTTGCTGGATAATTTATTCTTGGCTGGAAGTTTCTCTCTTTTAAATTTTTGAATATTGGTTTCCACTCTCTGCTTGCTTGCGGAGTTTCTGCTGAGAAATCTGATGCCAGGTTGATGGGTTTTCCTCTAAATGTTATAGTTCATTTTCCCCTGTCTGCCTTGAGAATTGTCTCTTTGTCTTTAGTTTTGGACATCTTTAGTACCTTGTGTTTTGGAGAAGATCTGTTAGGGTCCAGGTATCTATGGGACCTGCTTTCTTCTTGATCTTGGAGTTCCAGATCTTTCCATAAGTTTGGAAAGTTCTCATCTAGGATTTGAGTATGCTCTCTGTAGATTGCCCTGCCCCCTCTTCTATTTTTGTTATCCTGGTGTTGTTTTGTCTCATGGAGTCAGATAGTTCTTGCAGAGTTCTTTCAATATTTTTGATTCTACATTCCCTCTCTTCCTCTTTCTGAGCTCTTTCCATGTTCTGATCTTCAATATCATTAATTCTTTCCTCCATCTGGTTGGTCCTGTTTCCTATAGCCGTTATTTTTTCTCATTTATTTTATCATATTATTTATTTCTTGCATTTCCATCTCAATCTTTCTTATGTTTCTAATTTCTTTGTTAAACTGTTCTTTTTGTTCACAGAGTTCCTCTTTTATGTCATTCATGTCCTTTTTTATGTTATTTATCTCAGCTATGGTGTTATGCCAGTATGATTTCATATCTCTCACAGCGTTTAGAATGGCTGCTTTAAATTCCCTGTCACTTAAATCAGACCCTTCTAGGTCTAAGAAGCTGTCTTCTCCATAAATTCCCTGTTTTCTCTGAGTTTTAGTTTTAAGGAATTCATCTTGTCTGCTGGGTTCTTCCTCGTTGACATGAGGGCTTTATGTTCAGTGCCAAGATTATTGCTTTTGTGCTGTCTTGCTGTAGGGCAGACACTAGGCGGCACTGGGGCTCATGTTTTGGGAAAGAGGGGTGTTGTTTATTTCTTGTTTCTGATCTCCTACTGCGAGGCTATGCACATATATCCTGGAGAGGGGCCAACAAAAGGTGTTCAAATTGCAGCTCTGCCTTCTGCTCTTTGCTAGGGGAGCTGGTCCGAGGCTTGTTTCTGCTGGGTCAGGTGAATGCTTTCAAATATGCCTTTTTTCCCCACGCTGATTCAGAATCTGGCTTTCTACAGGCTTACACTGTTTTCAGATCCTGGGGTGCACGAGGAAGTGCACGCTCCATAGTCCAAATCTGTGAGCCTGGCCTGAGACAGCAGGATCGCCTTTGCAGTGGGCTGGGAACAGGTACTGCAGCCCTATGTAGGTCTCCAGGGGACCTAGAGCTGGGGTGTCATCTTTGCAGTTCAGAGTCCTCACTCAGCCCTTCTACCACTCAAAAGTTCCAGAGGCTCCGTCCCCAGCATGCAGCTCCACAGCCCATCTTCCCTGTGGTCTCTCCCTTCAAACGCACTGTGCCACTCTGGATAGTCAGCAGCAATTGTA
The DNA here is from genome assembly GCA_004026885.1 of Lyroderma lyra. Classification (NCBI taxonomy): domain Eukaryota; kingdom Metazoa; phylum Chordata; class Mammalia; order Chiroptera; family Megadermatidae; genus Lyroderma; species Lyroderma lyra. The sequence goes on from PVJL010008891.1 coordinate 21,080, forward strand.
TCCTGTTGCAGTCCATCTCTCCTCCCTTCCCTTTCCCATGCTTGCCCCATTCTCTCTGTGTTTACTTGCGATTTGTGGATTTCTCAACAGCTGCTTTGTCACTCGTGGTCCTCTTTCTTGACTCCTGGGCAGCCGTTCAATTCCTGTGTAGCCATTCAATTATGTTTTCTTGGAGAAGCTTTAGGGACCTCATCTCCAGTCGCCATCTTGCCTTCTCACCCCCCTCTGGCCACTTTTTAAAGAAAACCAAAGTTAACATGAGTAGGCCCAAGGTGGTCAAGTCAAAAATAGGCCAGTACTCTGAGACCACCGTGACAGCATTACATTACCTCCCTGAGTGTGTGTGTGTGTGTGTGTGTGTGTGTGTGTGTGTGTGTGTTGTGTTGGTGGGGTGGGGGGATGTTCAGGTAAGGGGGGCATGCTCTTAGCAGTAGCCAGCTGAGGAGGGCTCAGTAGCCTAGGGGCCTTGTCAAGTTTACATTCCAGATGAAAGGTGGCTATCTGAGATTTGGAGGATGGAGCTAATCACCTAGGTTTCATTCCAAGAACTCCATTAGAATTCCATGCCATTGAGTTGAGGTTTATGCTGTCACAGTCTGTTTCTAATTTGGAAGCTCAAGTCCAGATAGGCAGAAGGGCTCAGATGCCTCCACACAGGCTACTGGTCTGGGTCACTGCAGATCTCAAGACAGGACACTGGCAATGACTGAGTCAATGAGATCACTCACTCCATATCTATCACATGAGAGGCAATTATACCATGCAACCAAGGGACAACGCTGAACCTCGGTGAGTGTCACCTTGAAGGTGTCTCTGAAACTAGAATGCAGAAATGTCCAGGCAAGACTACCAGCCTAGACAACACCTTTACCTCTTCACAAGGGGAATCCCAGGTTTTGCTTGCTGGTCATGACCATAGGCTTTGACTTCTCCTGACTTATACTGAGGACCTAGATCCCAGGGAGACAGAGAATCATGCTGAAAAGGGCATGTGGGAGCTACACACAAGCCCACAGGACTCAGTGCCACACACACAAGGAGCAGCACCACAGGCTGACATTGGACATGGTTAAAATACAGGACTCAGAGCAACATCTATGCACCCAGTTAAGGAGGCTACTCTGAGGACCCTAGTCATATATTCTAGGTTCAGAATGAACCTGGAAAGTAAAAAAGTGATCCACCTTTTCTCCTCTTCCCACTTTAGTTCCAGCTCAGAAAATACAGCTCAGATGCTGTGCTTATGTCTCCTGAGAAGCCTGTTGCCGAAGCAGAAGCCAGCCACTTTCAAAGGCACATCCAGATCTAAAGAAATGTCCACTCTGTGGAGGTGCCCCAGAACTTCAAGATTACTTGATGGTGATGGAGCTGCAAATTTATCACCATCAGATAGACCTTTATCTCTGGAGTGGTGGGGGTCATCTTTCTGTGAAAGTCCTGGAAAGGAACTGGGCCTGGAACAGAAGTGAGCACTCATGGAAAATAATCAGTCAGCAGCGTTAGCGCTGGTGTCCCAAGGACACCTGGGGATGTCATTGCACCTAGTCCCTCTACAGTGTTTGCTGAACTTGAAACACACTCCTGCACTATTTATTGTACAACACCTTCAGTCCTGTCCCTCATCTGAACATTTCTTCTACTGTCTTCTATTCTTTTTGGTTTGTTTGTTCTTTAATATACTTTTATACATTTACATAATATCTTTAACGTGTTAAATTCATGATAGAAAAGTTTAATTATCCTAATAAAGTGTCCTTTCATGAGAGTTTAGTTCATCCATCCTCACTCTCAAGCTTTGAAATATTTCATCCCCCAAAACATAATTTCTAAACCAAAGCCTTCATTTTCCACTTTTTTTTCGGCCTCTGTCATCCTTACACTAATTCTCTCTTAGATCCTATACTATTCTTGATTTTTCTAATTATCCTAAGCATAAAATTCATTTTCTCTCTTGTCTGCTCATGAAGTTTTTTTAATTAACTCATTACTTTTTGCTTTCATTTTCCTTGGAAATGTAATTTTGTTATTGTTGTTGTCATTTAAAATTTGAAACTCCAGATGAATTGACTATAAATGCATAAAATGAAAGACTTTTGTGAATGCAGTGAATAACCAGCACTTGTTAAAATTTGTAGAAGCCAAATAAATGTATGGAGACACTTTGTTAACCTGAAGTAAAAACCTAGGACTCACTCACGGTTACCTTCAAAGCAGAAAATATGGGCACAAATGCTCTTGTACTTTTCACTAGCTCTATGGCATTGGACATGTTAGCGAATGTGTAAAACCTGTTTCCCCAGCTTTCAATATATTTTACAGGATTGGCTTGATCATGCTTTTAAACTAGGTCTTACAATTCTTCTATAAAGGGAACTGCAGGAATGCCCAAGAAGTACAGCTTAGTAGTGTTATTGATATTTTCTATGAATATTCCTATAACATTTTCCATTGATGTCCACACATTTCTGCTTTAGTTAAGACATCAGAAACATAAAGTTGTTCACTGAAGTTTAGCAAACTAAGGTAGCATTGTCTTTCTGCATATTATATTAAAAATATACCTAAACCTAAAAAAAACACTCATGGAGATGCTATGTACAGCATAGAAAATACAGTGAATAAAATTCTGATAATTATTTACAGTGACATATAGATTATTAGACTTACAGAAGTAATGTCTTTGCGAGGTATACAAACATGTAATCACTACATTGTTTTGTACATGGGAACCTAATATAAAATGCATGGCACCAAATGTTGAAAAATAATTTTTAAATTAAATACACACACACACACACACACACACACACACACACACACACATATATATATATATATACCTAAGAAGTGCTGCCTACACTGAAAGTTGCAAAGTGAATTTAAGGACAATTTTTTTAGTGTACTGACTTTAATTGGGGTCCAGTAATGACTGAGAAGAGAGTTATCATTAAAATAACAAATGCTTTGCAATGATCAAAGTGACATATTCTTTCTAATGACTAGTGTACTTTATGGGCTAGAGTGTTTTGTCTTGTTGCTCTCCCTGAAATGATTGGTTTCCTAGAGTTATTGAATTTAATAAAAAATTATGTCACATATTTTCTGTCTGTCAGTGATGTTTCATATGGTTTCTGACATTTTACTGTATTATGTAATTCACATATGCACATCTCCACTTGTAATGTTCACTTAGAAGTGTTTCATTACTTTGGGATAACTTAGAAATAATGTTGCTTTTCAATAATATGAATCCATTTATGCTTTCAGGTATTTATTGGTGAACAACTGTAAAAAAATGGTGTGTTTAAACCTTTAGTTCCCTTGAAATTCAAGTATATAGCCAACTTCATTGCACATGCACTGTGGGATAAAATATTATAAGAAACAAGAGAAAAATCAATAGCAAAATTGAATATAGCATGGTGAAAATCAATTAAAAATATAATGTAGATTATTTCTATAAAATGTACAATAACAACATCATTTACAAATACCCATGGACACAATCAATAGTTTAATGTTTATTTGGGAATGAGTGGGTTAGGGAGTGGAGAAAGGGGAGGGGGTGGGAGAGGAGGGCAGGAAGCTAAATATAAGGTGATGGAAAGAGAAGTCATATTAGGTGGTGAACTCATTATACATCAAGTTGACAATGCACTGTAGAATTGTATGCCTGAAACCTATGCAATCCTTGCTAACAGATGTCACCCCAATAAGTCTAACAATAAAAATGAATTAAAGAAAACACCTTTCAAAAAAAAAACATCATTTACAGAAAAATGGTGTCATGGTATTTAAAAATGAAGAAAATATCAGTGTTTCTATTAAAATTACAAGAAGAAATTGAGTCCAGAATAATTTAAGAAGAATCATTTTAGATCATTTTCAACAGATAATGTTAATGTTATACAAGTTGATACATATCATATAATTTTAATAACAAAACAACTGATGGCACCAAAATTCCAACAACTGTTACTGGAAATAACTAGTGTGCATTTATTTCTAACATGAATAACTGCAAATTTAGAGTAATATTTAATTTACAATAATGATTCTTTTTATAAATTATGATTTTTTATGCTAACAACCAACTAGAATTTACAGTAAAATGTAGACCATTCAGTTATTGTAGCTACTGTTGGCACTGGTGCCTCATTTGTCATTTTGTTGTCCCTTGTCTGGATCCAGTTTCTGGAAAAACTGGGTACCCTCAATTTCTTCCCTATAGCATTGCTATAAAAATCCTCAGAAATGCCACCAACACAGCAAATGCTAATTTGTCCTTCTCATTTTTCCTCAACCTTTTTCCAGATGCAAAATAAAGTTCATGGTTTAAAAATCCATGACACACATTGAGGGAAGCAGCCAAACACTGTGTGAATGCCTCAGGAAAGTGATTTGAACAGGGGTTATGCTAGCTTTAGCCAAGTTCACAGTTTCTATCATGGCAGGCATTTTGCAAGTGTACACCTGCAAACTCCTACTGGTTATCACAAACTTAAGTGAGTTGGGACCGCGTTCCTGGAATAAAAATTCCGAATTATTTGCCATCATATCTTGGTAGAGACATTCCAGAGACAAGAGACCAATTCTCAGAGAATGCAAGTCAGCCTGGTAGGGTGTGCAGGTCCTATTTAAAGACTTCCAAGATGCAACTTTCCTTACCTTCACTTCAGTCCTTTTACTCTTTCAACCCTCCCAAGTCCATTTCCATTAAAAAGTCTGATCCAAGACCATAAAAGCCCAAAGTCACAGTCATTGTGGCCCACCTGAGTTTTGAAAGCATTGCACAGCCACATGATTGGTAAATTCACTCTGTTTGATGGAGTAAGCTGGAAGTGGAAGGACCCTGTAAGAAACTTGGTAAGGTAAGTTCCAGGATCTCCAAAAAGTGCAGCACCACAAATCTAAGAGCACACATTTGTTTGTGTGACCTGAGAGGCTCACCCTACTGCAGTAGCCCACCCACAGCGAATTCATACCTGATTAGTCCTCTTCAGCCAGTACCCCAGTGCATGCTGCCATGGCTCAGAAAACTCTGGGCCCTTCTGGGAAGATAACTAGTGTGCATTTATTTCTAACATGAATAACTGCAAATTTAGAGTAATATTTAAGATACAATAATGATTCTTTTTATAAAAGTGAAGAACATATCAATGTTTCTATCAAAATTAAAAGAAGAAATTGAGTCCAGAATAATTTAAGAAGAATAATTTTAGATCATTTATATATTATAAGGTATTTGGCGCCCAAAAACCTACCATAAATATGCAGAGAATGGAGAGTCTTTAAAACCATGGTTCTCAGTCCGACTTGGGCTGGAGGAGAGTTAGCTGCGACTGACCACATACAAGGGGGAATAAAGGTTCCTGCTTTGCCTGGTGGAATGCAATAGGATCCTTGTGTACCAAGGAGCTTGATGTTGAATGAGGATGCTAAGTGAATGCTGAGTGGCTCTATCACCTCTGTGTTTTATAACATTCAGTGTGCTTCTGAATCTTCCAAGCTGCCAGATCCCTTGGTCACTTTCAAACAATTCTTTTCAGAGCAGTGACAAGGCCACACCTTGTTTTTTTCCATTCCAGCGCTGAGATCCTGGTAGCTCAGGCCCAGAGTAGCCCCTACTGGTCAGTCAGGGTGCAACACCTGAGTTTTGGGCTTCCCAAATATTTGGTGTATCCAACATTCTGTTGAAAATCTCAGGTGACACAAAGAAGTGTCAGCGCATCTCCACCGTCAGAAGATGATGTCAGCTTTCTATACATGAGCTGCTGACAACCTCTACATATGCACATATCACATTTTAGGTGTCACCTCAAAGAGAGACGCCCCACCAATGTAAGAAAACACAGATATCTTTGAAAGTGTGAGGACATTTTTCTTTATTTCTGCTAAACTTTTCAGCCTGTTTGTGAAATGCTCTAACATGTCAAACCCTGGAGGACACTCCTGGTTTCTGAGCATGCTGTCTTATTCAGACATTTACTAAAACAAATACTACTAATATCAGGTAGCATTATAATACGTAATGTATTATTACTGCTTTTAAAAGCCCTATGAAAGAGCATTACCATGATTTCATGGTACAAAAACTGACTAGCCAAGCAACTGCTACATTTCCAATGTGTACTTCAATAGCTATGTCTTAGATTCGACACTGGGCTATGGCTCAACTAGTCAATGGGGTTTAATTTGGAAATGAGTATTTCTGAGATTATGAAGCAACCATTCATGTTGGAGTATTTTATCTGAGATTCACCATTCATACATTATGTGCTGTTGTGTGTCTATATATATGTATACACACATACACACACACACACACACACACACACACTGATTGCCACTTTGGGTATACAATGAAAAATGCAAACACATGAGGTTAACATACAGAATGAAGAAAGTGGTTGGTGGCAGCTCCATCTTAATGTAGTTTCACCCGGTTTCAGGGCCTCATGTCAAGAGCCCATAAATAAGGAGTTGAGATTCACCAAGATAATGAGCAGAATAAGCTATGTGCTCAGGGATCTTCCTGAACCAGCACCTGAAAATAAAACAAGTGTGGTTTCTGTGTCTCTACCCTCTGCAGCTGTAACTATAAGCAGACACATGCAGTGTGGAGAGGTTCAGGATAAAATGCCTCAGCTTCTTCTTCTCTAAGATAATGTGCATAGAAAGAGTGAAAGCAATAGACACATAGTTTGCAAAAGAGATGATTTCACTTGTTCTCTGTCAGGACCCAGTGTGTTCTGTGTCCCTGACAAATGTTTTTTACTCTGTAGAGTTTCTTCTGAGCAGAGTGCATGTTGGAGGCTAATGAGCCTGGCTCACGCAGAAATATTACAGAACACTGGAATCTGGCCCAGAAATGAGGAGGAGGACCAGCCTCATTATATCTTCAGAGTTCTCATTTGGAAATGGATTGAATCATTGCCCAGGTTAGGTGAGAGTCCTTGTGACTGATCTGGACACAGTGTATAGAGAGAAGGAAGTGAGAGAACTTTCTGGGATTTCTTATATTTTCCTGGAGCCTGTGGGTCCAGCCTGTTTGCCCCCTGGTCAGAGGTGTACCAAAAGCATTGAGAATACCAGACAGAGGAGTGTGTTTTGACTTCACGATTTCCTGTGTGGGGCTGCAGTACTGGGACTGACCACCAGAGGGCAAGCTGTGAGCACTGTGCTCAATGGCCCAAGAATTAAGAAACAAAAGTGGTCATTCTGGGTGTTTCTTGCCTCTGAGCAACTTGCATCATTGATTATCAGCATGCATCTTTACAATGTGAGTTGCTCACAGACTATAGGGAGTTCTGAGACATTTATACATTTTTTTCAACTTTGGTGCCTTCTGTACTCAACCTAAGAATGGCTGAGAGTACCCATATGGTCTTAGTCCCCCTGAAGGTGAAAGCCATGAGAAAGATGTGAATGCAGCATGACAGCTAATTCATGTGAAAGGGAACAGTGAGTGCTGTAGGGAGGACCATAAACACCACGTTTGCCCAAAAGGCCTCAAGGGTTTCATTAGTGCTGTGGTTAAAAACTAAGGGAAGGCATGCCTGCAGAAGTCATTAAACAGTGTGTTAGTGTGTGGGAGCTCAAAAAAACAGAAACTTAAAGCACAAATACAATATATTTGTCTAGAGAAGAGGTTCAAATAAATTCCTGGTGGCTGGTGAGAGTCAGAAGGTAAGAAGGGAAGGCTCAGATCTGAGCTGCCTTGATGTGCAGGTTGTCTGCTGAGTAACTAGTCCCCTCACATAATGCTTATGGAAACAAACGTGGACCACATCTCAGTCTCTTTGATCAGGCCATAGGTTTCCAGAGCTGGCAGCCTTCACATCAAGGTCACCCCGGAGGCTGGGCTTCTTTGTCAATTGAGGCTCACACTAGGTGGAGTTTGTCAGTGCCATTTTGCATAAGCTGACAAGATTCAACTCCATCAGGAATCTGAGGAATTTTCTGTTGTTGGTGGTGCTGACAATTTTTGGTTATTTTTTGTTTGTTTGTGTTTTACACTGGGACTTAATGTGGCAGATTATAAAAGGTGACTCTCCCTTTAATGAACATGATATCAGAGAGACAGAGAGAGACACACAGAGATATAAACAGTGAGGCGGACAAAAAGAGACATATGTACACAGAGATACAGGGTCCAAGAGACATAAAATTACAGAGAGAAACAGAGACAAAGGAAGGACCATAAACACAGGAAGACAGAGAAAGTAAACAGAGTCATAACTAATTAATTATTCAGTGTTAAAAATGACACCCATTATTTGGCCCTATTCTATTATGTATTTTACACCCTGTTCACAAATTAGATCCAGCTTCAAGGAAAGGAGCTAGTACAGGGATGTTTGATGTAGAGGTAAGCACACTGGCAGCCACTGTGAAGCTGCCCAGCAGATAGGCTGAGATGTGATGCTTGGATATGACACTAAATATAAAGGAAGACCCTGTAATGTTCCATGCCCAGGAGGACGATGTTGAAATTTCAGTTATTGTCAAAGCTCCTGCAATATAAACCAGGGAATCAATTAGAGTCACTAGATGCAATATCAGACCCAGCATGTTCTGTTTACACTGTGTTCAATGCTCTGTCCAGCATTATTATTACCGCTCAATTTTATATCTGTGCCTGCACCTCATGTGACCCTAGCCCAGAGGTTCCAGGCACTTCATATATATACATGTGTGTGTGTGTGTGTGTGTGTGTGTGTGTGTGTGTGTGTGTGTGTAATGACTGTCTGTGAAATGAAGGATAGAAAAACCAACACTGCACAAATGGGAGACTAAGAACCTGAAAAACAGAACCAACAGTGCCTGTTAATGGCAGATATTAGTGTCAAGCTGGAATTACATTTTATTAAACTGAATCAGCCTTTATGAGAGCAGAGAATAATTTTTTTGAAATTGTCCCAGAAAATGTGCTATATACTTCATTACTTAATATCACTGTGGTTCCCTGACAGGGGTATCTGTGTTGGTCAAGGTGGGGGTCTGGTTGAATCACTGTGCCTGTCAGGTTGAAGACAGCTTTGATTATTTGCTCTTCATGTGACTGGTCTGCTGTGGGTGTCTTTGCTGGTCAGATCCATTTCTGTTTGAATGACTGTGCTGGTCACCTTGAGTGTCTGAGGTTTTTGTCCTGGTCAGGTTGAAGGTCTGGTTGGATCTATGCTGGTGTTGTTGGAAAAACAGTATGTTACTCTACTGGTAAGGTTAGGGGTCAACCAGTGTCACTTTGCTTTTCATGTTCCAGGTCTGCTGGAGTCTCTGTGATCATCAGGTTGAGAATCTGCCTTGATCTCTGTGCTGGTCAAGTCACAGGGAGGCTAGGGGTCTGTATTCCCACTCAGGTTGACGTTTGACTAGCGTCTATGTCCTAGTCAGGTTGGAGGTCATCTTAAGGTCTCTGTGCTTTTCAGATGGGAGTCTGCCTGGGGAGTTAGTGCTGGTCAAGGTAGGAGTTTTCTGGGGATTTCTGTGCACTGTGAGATGTGGAGGCTGCCTTTGGTCTCTATCCTGGTCTCTGTTACGTCTCTGTGCTGGTCACAGAGATATCTGCCTGGGGTGTCTGTTTTGGTCAGGTAGCAGGTCTGCTGGACATCTGTGTGCTGTTCACATTGGGTATCTGTCAGGTATTCCTTTGCTGGTACAGTTGGGGATCTTCTGGGGTTACTGTGCTGGTCATGTTGTGTCTCTGCCTGGGGTCACTTTGCTGGTCAGATTGGGAATCTGCCAGGAATCTGTGTGCTGGTCAGGATGAGGCCAGCCTGGTGACTCTGTACCCGCTCAGGTTTGAGGTCTGCCTGGAGTCTCTGTGATGGTCAGGTGAGGTGTCTGTCTAGGGTCTTTGTGCTGGCCTGGTTTGGGGTCTGCTGAGGGTAATTGTGTTGCTAAGGTTGGTGGTTTTCCTGAGATCTCTATGACATGTCAATTTGGGTCTTTCAGGTCTCTCTGTACTTGTGAGGTTGAAGGTTTGCATGGGGTCTTTGTGCCCAGTCAAGTTGGGGGTCTTCCCGGGGTCTTTGTGCTGGTATGTTTGAAAATCTGCTGGTAGCAATTTGGTAGTCACACTTCATGTTTGCCATGGGTTTCTATGCTGGTCATGTTGAAGGTATGTCTTCACTGTGCAGGTCAAGTTGGAGTCTGTTTTCATATAGCTGCTGTTCAGGTTGGGAAACTAATGTGGCACTGTGCCTATCAGGTTGGGGGTACGCTAGGGAACTCGTTGCTGGTCAGGTTTCATGTCTGCTTTGGTCTATTTTCTTATCATGTTGAGTGTCTGCCTGGGTTCTCTCTCCTGGTCAGGTTGGAGGTTAGCTGAGGGTCTCTGTGCTGGTCACATTTTGAGTCTCCTGGGTGTCTCTGTGCTGGTGAGTTTTGGGATCTTCTTGGGGTTTTTCAACTATTCAGCCTGGGGGTCTTACGGGAGTCTCTCTGCTGGTAAGGTTTTGAGTCTTCTGGTGATTTCTTTGCTGGTAAGTTCTGCGGTCTGCCTGGGGACTCTGTGCTAGTCAGGTTAGTGTCTGCTGGAGGTCTCTGTTCTCAGTCACGTTTGAAAACTGCCTGAGGTCTGTTTTGGTTAACTTTCAGCTCTGCTGATGTCTCTTTGCTGGTTTAGGTTTTGCCTGGGGTTTCTGTTTTGGTCACCTTGGAGTTGTGCATTGGGGATTGGTTCTGGTCAGGTTGGAGGTCTGCTGTGGCTCTCTGTGATGGTCAATTTCAGAGCCTGCTGTTTCTCTCTGTGATTGTCAGGTTGGGGGTTTACCAGGATTACCTATGCTGGTCATTTTGGGGTTCTGTCGGGGTTCTCACTGCTGCTTGGGATGGTGATACGCTGCAGATCATTTTGCCTGGTCAAGTTGGGGTTTGGCTTGGCTCTCTGTGCTGGTCTGCTTGAAGATTCACTGGAGTCTCTTTACTGATCAGGTTAATTGTCTGCTGGGTACTGTCCTTGTCAGGTTGAGTGTTTGCTTGGGCTCTATTTTCGGATCAGTTTTCTGATCTGCAGAATTCCCTGTGATTGTCATGTTGAGTTTATGACTGTGGTCTCTGTGTTGATAAAGTTTGAAGTCATGGAGGGTCTCTATTCCGTTCAGGTTGGGATCACTCAGGACTCTTCGTGCTGGGCAGGTTGGGGTTCTGCTTGGGATCTCTGTTCTGGTCATGTTGAGGTCTTCTGGGGTTTTCTGTGCTGATCAGTTTGGTGTCCTGCTTGGGTTCTTTGTGCTGATCAGGTTTGGGGTCTTCTGGGTGTTTTGGTGCTGCTCAAGTTGGAATCTTTCTGGTATCTCTGTGGTCTTGGGATTTGAGGCCTCCATGGGGTCTCCATGATGGACGTTTATGAAGTGTACATGAGGTCTCTGTTTTTCTCATGTTGGGTATCTGCCTTGAGTTTCTTTGCTGGTCAGGTTGGGGGTCTGCCTGAGTTCTTTGTGGCTGGTCATGTTGACAGCCTGCCTTGGGTCTTTCTGCTGGTGTGGTTATGGGATTGCCAGGGTTCTCTGTGCTGGATTTGTCAGAAATCTTCTGGGTGTGTTTGTGCCCAGTAATGATAAGGGTCTTCCTGGGTTATCTGTGCTGGAAAGTTTGGAGATCTTGTTTGATCTTCCTGCTGCTGAGCTTGCAGGAACTCTGAAAACTCTTCTGGTAAGGTTGCGGTTCTGCTGGTGATTTCTTCCCAGTCAGGTGAAAGATCTACTGGGGTTCTCTGTGCTGGTCAGGTTTTAGGTCTGCTAGGGATCACTGTGCTGGTCATGTTAAGGGTATGCCAGGGGTCTCTGTGATGGACAGGTTAGCAGTCATATTGAGATTTATTTGCCTGGTCATATTAAGGGTTTGCCAGAGTTCTCTGTACTGTTTAGTTTGAAGTTTTTCATGGATTCTCTGCTGCACGAGTGTCAAGTCTCTGTGCTGGTCAGGTTGGTGTTCTGGTTGGATATCTGCTAGTGTTTTTGGGGAAATGGTAGGGCACTATGCTGGTCAGGGTAAAGGTTATTTGCTTTTCATGTTCCAAGTGTGCTGGAGTCTCTGTGATCACACGTTGAGTGTGTGCCATGATCTCTGTGCTTGTCAGGTTAGAGGGACACTAGAGGTCTCTGTTCCCAATCAGGTGGGAATCAGCCTGGGGTCTATGTACTAACCTGTTGGAAGTAATTTCAGTATCTCTGTGCTTGTCACAAGTATATTTCCCTGGACTTTGTTTTTGCCAGGTTGCAGGTCTGCTGGTGGTTTGTGTGCTGTTCAGGTAGGGGATCTGTCAGTTTTTCTTTGCTAGTTCAGTTGGGGTTCTACTGAGATGTTTGTGCTGGTCATGTGGTGTGTCTGCCTGGGGTCTCTGTGATGGTCAGATTAGGTTCTACTGCTAATCTGTTTGTTGTTCAGGATGGGGTCAGCCTGGGGTCCTTATGCCAGCTCAGGTTGTAGGTCCACATGAGTCTTCATGCTGGTCAGGTTGGTTGTCTTCATTGGGTTTCTGTGCTGGTGTATTTGGAAGTTTGTTGGTGTCTCTGTGGTGGTCACACTTAGTGTCTGCCTCGGGTCTCTATGCTGGTTTTGTTTCAGGTATACCTGGAAACACTGCTGGGCAGGTTGGGGTCTGTTTTGACTTCTCCGCTGGTCAGTTGGGGGACTGATGGGTTACTGTGCCTATTGGGTTGGGAGTTTGCTGGGTGTTTCTTTGCTCGTCAGGTTTCAGGTCTTCTGGTGTCTCTGTGTTTGACATGTTGAGTGTTGGCCTGGGATCTCTGTCCTGGCCAGGTATGACATTGGCTGGGGCCTTTGCGCTTGTCAGGATTTGAATCTTCTGGGGGTCTCTGTGCTAGTGAGTCTTCTGGATGACTCTGTGTTATTCCGCTTGGAGGTTTACTGGGGCTGTCTATGCTGGTCAGGATGGAGGCTTTATTGTGTCTCTTTGCTGGTCAGGTTAGAAGTCTGCTGGAGGTCCCATTTCCCAGTCAATTTGGAATCTGCTTTGGGTCTGTCCTGGTCAGATTTAGGTTCTCCTAGGATCTTTCTGCTGGTCTTGGATGTGCTTGGGATTTCTGTTCTGGTCACCTTGGAGGTCTGTATTGGGGGCTCTGTTCTGGTAAGGTTGGAGGTCTACTGCAGCTCTCTGATGGTCAGGTTTGCTGTCTGCCAGGGCTGTCTTTGATGGTCATGTTTGGGGTCTGAAAGGGGTCTCTATGCTGGTCATTTGTGTGTTTTGTCAGGATTCTCTGTGCTGAATCAGATGGGTATTACCTGAGTATCTTTATGATTGGTCAGGTTGAGGGTCTGCTTAGGGTTCTTGTGCTGATCTGGTTGGAGATTTCCTGGTGACTCTGCTGGTCAGGTTAATGGAGTGCTGGGTATGGTCCTTGTAAGGTTGGGTTTCTCAGCTAGTGTATTTGAAAATCTGCTGGTATCTCTGTGGTTATCATACTTAGTGTCTGCCTCAGTTTTCTAAGCTGGTCATGTTGAAGGTATACCTGGGAACTCCATTCTGGTAAGGTTGGAGTCTGTTTTGATCTCTGCTGCAGAGGTCAGAGGACCGATGGGGTACTGTGTCTATCATGTTGGGGTCTTGCTGGGGGTCTTTTTGGTGATCAGTTCCAGGTTTGCTGTGTTGTCTGTGCTTTTCATGTGGAGTTTCTGCCTGAGGTCTTTGTGTTGGTCAAGTTTGATGTTGGTGGAAGTGTCAGTTCTGGTCACAATAGTATCCATTGGGGTCTCCATTTTAGAGAGTTTGGGGTTCTGCTTGGGGTATTTTTGCTGGTCAGGTTTAAGACTGCTCGGGGTTTCTGTGCTGACTAGTTTAGGGTCCTGCTGAAGTCCTTTGTTCTGCTCAGATTTTGGATTTTATGGGGGTCTTTGTGCTGGTCAGGTTCATTATCTTCCTGTGGTCATTGTGGTTATGAGATTAGAAGTATTCCTGTGTTCCCTGTGCTGATCACTTTTGAGGTCTGCCTGAGCTTTCTGTGGTGGTCAGTTTGAGGGTTTGCTTAGGGTCTTTGTATACAGTAAGTTTGGGGGTTGACATGTGTTCTTTTGCTGGTATGGTTGGAAATAGCTTGAGGTCTCTGAGGTGGTCAGTTTTGAGGTCTGCCAAGGGTCTCTGTGCTTGCCATACTGGAGGTCTGCTTTGGGTCTTTGTGGTGGTATGATTCTGTGTCTGCCTGAGTTCTCTGTGACTGGTCGTGTTTAGATTCTGCTTTGTGTCTCTGTGCACATCTGGTTATGGGTATGCTAGGGGTCTTTTTGTCAGTGTCCTCCAGGAATCTCTGTCATTGTTAAGTTACGAGTTATATTGGAATTTATGTTCTTAGTCATGTTAAAAGTATTCCAAAGGTGTCTGTGTTGCTCAGGTTTGAGATTTGCTGGGTCTCTGCTGCACAGGTTGGGGGTTGGCTGGGAGTCTCTATGCTGCTCAGGTTTGCATACTTGTTGAATCTCTACTAGTGTTTTTTTTACAAATGTTATGGTACTGTGCTGCGAAGGCTCAGTTCAGCAGGGGGTGTTTGGCTTTTCATGTTGCCAGCATGCTGGAATCTCTGTCATCATTACATTGAGTGTCTCCTTTAATTTCTTCACTGGTCAGTTCACAGGGAGTCTAGAGATCCTTTTCCCAAGTCAGGTGGGGATCAGCCAGTCATTGTGCTCTGAAGTAGTCAGTTTGGAGGTCATCTCAGGGTCTCTGTGGTGGCCAGATTGGGCATCAGCCTGAGGACTTAATGCTGGTCAGGTTAGGGGTCTTTGGATGAGTTTTGTGCTCAGTGAGATTGAGGGTGCTCTGTGGTCTTTGTCCTGGTCATGTCTGCGGTATTCCTGAGTATCTGTGCTGATCACTGTAATACGTGCCTTGAGAATATGTGTTGGTCAGGTTGCAGGTCTGCTGAGGGTGTGTGTGCTACTCAGGTTGGGGATATGTCACGTGATTTTGTGATGGTCCATTGAGGGTAAGCTGTGGTTTCTGTGCTTGTAATGTGTTTCTGTCTGGATTCTCAGGGCTGGTGAGATTGGTGGTCTGCCAGGACTCTCTGTGCTGATTATGGTAGGGGTTAGCCTGAGGTCTCTGTGTCTTGACACGGTTTAGGTCAGCCTGGGATCTCTGTGCTAGTCAGATCGGGTGTCCGCCTAGGGTCTCTGTGCTTGCCTGGTTTGGGGTCTGCTGGCTGTAATTGTATTGGTAAGGCTAGTTGTCCTCCTTGTGTCTCTATGACATGTCACTATGGGTCTTTCAGCCATTTCTGTGCTCTTCAGATTGTGGGTCTGAATGAGGTCTTTGTGCTCAGTCTGGTTGAGGATATCTCTTGGGTGTCTGTGCTGGTGTATTTTGAAGTCTGCTTGTGTCTCTTTAGTGGTCACACTTCGTTTCTGCCTTGGGTCTCTATGCTGGTCGTGTTGAAGGTATGAATGGGGTCACTGTGCTAGTTAAGTTGGGGTCTGTTTTTACCTCTTTGCTGGTAAGGTATGGGACTGGTAGGGTATTGTTCCTATCAGGTTGGGAGTATGCTATGAGTCTCTTTGCTGGTCAGGTTTCAGGTCTGCTTTGGTCTCCATTCTTGTCATGTTGTGTCTGCCCAGGGTCTCAGTCCTCATCAGGTTGGAGGTTGACTGGGGACTCTGTGCTAGTCAGGTTTGGGTCTGCTGGCGGTTGATGTGCTGGTGAGTTTTGCGGTCTCCTGGGGGTTTCTGTGCTATTCATCTTAGCGGTCTAATGAGGGTCTCTATGCTGGTCATGTTAAGTTTGCATACAGTCTTTGTGTTGGTCAGAGCGGTTATCTGCCTGGGGACTCTGCACTTGTCAGGTTAGAAAAAAATTAATGTTGCCACTTTCTTTTATTTTACAAAGTTGTTCCTTTTTACTTCCATTGCCAGGAAACAGTGTTGTCTTTAAAGTTTTATTGTGACAACTATTTTTAACAGTGTTGCTCATAGAATTGTCAGTCCTTCTCTCTACCACATGGCTATGGAGAGCAGCTAAGCCTTGATCATCAACTAAGCCCCACGTGGAAGCAAAGCACTGCCTATAGGAATCCTTTCCTGCCAAAAACAAAGATGAGTCCTAGGCAAAGGCAAAGCCCTTCCTATGGGAATCCTTCCTTTCCAAGGGTAAGGAAAAGAGATGAAAGCTACTCTCATCAGATAGTAATTGCTGTGAAAACAGCAAACTACAGCTACAACACCAGGCACCCTGGATATAAGAGCTTTGGCATTTGCAGAGTGAACAGAATGCTCCTGAGAATATACTTTAAGCTTATTTTACATAAAGGACTTCTTGAAACTCTGCATAACCCTCTGCTTTTATAATAAGCTTGCTGAACCAGTTCTGGGTCATTGTCTCTCCATCAGAAGACAGTGTTTCACCTGACCCCAGCTTTAACTCTTATTATGTGTCTGTGGCTTTTGCAATCTCTAGTCACTGCCTCTCAGGTTTTATGATTGGCCGTGCTGGCTGTGGCACATGGCTCTTAATAATTTTCTTTGTATGCATATCTTTTAAAGTAAACTATCTTAAAAATTTAGTATCAGTGGGTTATGACTGTAATAAAAATTAATTTATATAAATTTGCTTAGACAATGATTATGCAAAACTATTAATAGAAAGCATGGACTGCCCTGAAGGTGCTTTTTTGGTCATTGAGACACATATGAATAAATAAAATACTGTTTGATAAGCTTGTAAGGACAGACATATGAAGCTCATAGGAACGGTTCCTAATTCTAGCTTTGGGAGTGAAGGGTATTGCTTAAGAGAGACTTTTAGGAAATTTTTTAGAAGTTAGCCAGATTTAGAAAAAAAAGGAAAAACTTCATTCAGGTTGAAGAAACAATATGTGTGAAGGCAGAGGCAAGAGAAAACATGGTATGTATTTGATAAAAAAGGCAAATGTTTATGTATGGCTGGAACTTCTTTGAGTAATACAGTAAGGTACAGGAAAGCAAGTGGCCATAGAGAAAAACAGGCTTAGTTATGAAGGGTCACTTTTGAAGTTTGGATTCATTCTGAAATTGACAGAAAGTCATTTAATAGTTTTAATTAGAGGAATGACAGGATGATTTTGTGTTTTATGAAGATGATCTTCATAGTAGGTTGGAGAAGATTAACACTACATCAGAAAGACCAGGTATCCATTTCTTCCATAGAAGTCACACTGGATAAGAGATCTGGAGGTTTTGTGACTTAGTATGAGAGGCAAAGTCATGTGAAGATATTGATGTGTTCAAGATGACTCCCAGACTTCTGGTTGCTTAGCCACATTAGCTGCATTAATTAATGGAAATAGAGGATACAAAAGCACAGAAAAATAGTGACTTCACTCTCTAAAAGTACAGAGGTTATAATGTGCCTGAGATATTTATGTTCCAGTGACTATGGTAAGCACTTTGGATATATGGGGCTTTGGAGATGGGAAACAGGTTTTAGTTGCTAATAGAATTTTGGCTACATGAAACTTACATGTTCATTTAAAAATTATAGTACAAGCCCATTTTACATTTCTTCATGTCATTATTATAGACATGTAAATTCCAATCATTCTATGTAAAGTATATTATAAATTGAACTTGCCTTAATTTTATGCTATACGCAGTCAGTTCGAACCTCACATATCAGTGTACATGGTGATGACAGTGACCTAGTGGAGAGTCAGACAGTGGCTCTGGAAGAATTAATAGAATTTTGGTTTAATACAGTAATCATAGAACACAGGTACAGTAATGTTAATGGTACAATAATGTGGATTCAGCAGATTACACACCTTGGTAATGCATTCTAAACATGGCAATAGGCCAGTTCTCATTGGTAAATGGTGAATGCTATATGTGTGTATGTTAAATAGGTAAGTAAATACATGCTGTTCTTGCTTGTCTTGTTAGCAGAGTTGCAAGTTGTTCAGTCTCAATGAGTCAATGGTGTCAATCTTACCTTCTTATAATGCTTTGCCACTCAAAAATGAAATTTCAAGTATGGTAGTCTTTAACTCATAAACAACTGAGTTTAACAGTAAACCACCACACAATAATCAGATTCTTTAATTAATGAGAATAAATTTTAAAAGGGGAAGTAGATTATTCTTGATTATAGAAGTTTCTTGAACTATTTACCATTACAACGAAATTCTATATAAAAAACGTATATACATGTATATGTATATACATATATACATATAGTCTGTGTGTGTGTGTGTATATATATATACATACACACACACACACACACACATGCACACTTTGTGCACACACATATGTATATATTCCATAATTTAATCTGACTATTGAAATAAAATATAAGGCTATTAGCTGTAGGGGATATAACATCTAAAATTATAACTGACTTGCTAGTCATGACAGTAAAAAGGTATTTCTCAGGAAACAACAAATAATTACGTGATACCAAAATTTACAGTTTCTTCATCAAATGCAGGGATAGTGGCCATTGGTATATAAGCATAAAGTCTAAAATATACCAAATCAAGGCCTTAAAATTTTTATTCTAAAAATGTTCAAGGAAGGAACACTACATATATTCAAGTAAACAATGACTATTGAAGAAGAGTGGAAACATGTTATAAAACTTACCATTCATTAGATTTGCTTCAGTAAAAATATAGTCATGTAAATGCAATGTCTTATTATAGAAATAAAAATTATCTATTATAGTTGATAGGTGTAATTGAGTTACTTTGTGATAGAATACAAAGTACTTAGAGTAGTAAAATCCAAATGAATGGTGGTTTCCAGACTGAAGAAAACAGGTTTTTAATGAGAGCTAGCTGAGTATTCAGAGCTGTGCTAGGTAACGTGAGATATGAAAGAGAATTATGAAACATTAACTCTGCTCAATAGATGTTCATTATTTTACTGAGGAGATAAAACATTCACAGAAATCAATGTAGAGAACCATATAGCATGCTCTGTCAAAGATGGCTGCTGTGCTTTGCAATTCTTAAATGGTGATATTTGTATTATTATCTATGTGAGCTGAATGCCCTGGATTTTTGCAGTACACAGCCTACCAAGCCATACACAGGGGATCTGAAAATTAATCAGAGTCTTCAATGATTATTGTTTATACAACAAACAATATAAACAATTGTTCCCCATGATTTTCCATTTCATTTAGAATAACATCTCAAAACCTTAATTTAACTTATTGCCAAATTTGATTTGGCCCCCAGATCAAATTAACATTTTTTGGCACATCACTTTTCCTTTATGTTTCAGGCCATATAAACTTATCATGGCTTTTTTGTTTTACCATTCTGTAACCATCACACCTCCTATATTTAAGCCAGGAACCTGGACGTATCACTGATTCTGTTACCTTTTTCATGCTACTGCACTTTGACATGTATAATGTGGACCCATGTTTTGGCCTAAACTTTCAGGAAAAATATCTTTCACTTTAATTTTTTAAAAATAACTTTCTGTTTGTTTATGTTTAAGTATTTGCTTTTTGTATTAAAAATAAAATTTTTCATTTATTTTAAATATACGTATTATGGTACAAGAACTTTTATGTAACAAATAATTACAAAACACAAGAACAGATAGGAGGTACAAAAATAGTATGTAAAAATACTTTATGTATAAAAATTTTTATATAAAAAACCTATAATCATATTCCATTATTTTGCATATACATATTCTTACTGATTTCTAGAGTTACACATTAACCGAAAGCACAAAGAAAAGAATTAAAAACATTTTTATGGTTACTGAATTAGTGCTACCCTTTTATAATGCACATTCTTATTTTTAGCTAGCAGATTTGGGCAAAGAAAGTGTGAATTATACACAGCAAAATACAGTAATCAATTTCTCTCCTAAATATCTCCTTAGACCTTTCACTTTTCTCTTTTCCTTTTGCCATTGCTATTTTCCAGGGTGTGCTTATATCTAGTATAGGTTTCTACAATAACTTCATAAGGGTCTTCCTGTCTCCCATATTGTTTCTTTTCATGCTTTCCTCCCAGTACAATCAGACTGAGCCTTATTTACAAAATGAAATTTGGATTCTGTCACTGCACTGGAATTAATGTTTAGATGCAATTTAAAATACTTAGTTTATTGTACCCTTCAGGGCTTTTGTTTCTGTTAATTACTTAGCATACTTTCTCCAACCTCCTCCCTCTCCTCTTGTACAGAGTAGTCATGTTGTCTTCTCAGTTTTGTCTATATATCAAATTGCTTTTGTTCCTGAACTTTATATCTATATTTCTTCTGATTGGAATTCTCTTCCTTCATTAACCTATCTAGAAACTTTGTTCAATTTTTCAGTAGGCAGTCTATCCAAAATATCTTCTGATCTCAACTTAGATGTCACTTCCCTTGGGTTGCCTTTCTTGTGTCCTTCAAAGTCTGGGTTAAGTGTGCTTTTGTATGTTTGCAGAGCACACTCTACTTTACTTTAACTGTAAATCATAGTGCATTGCACTTGTTTACTCTCACAACCACTTTAAAGTTTACTTACAGTAAAAGACAATTGCGTTTTCAACTTTTATATTCTTAATAGGTATGTCTTGAATTAATGTTGAGTGAATTATCCATTTCATAGTAATTCTGAAATATTTGGCAGAAAAAGCTCAATTTATGAGACCATAAAACCTTAAATATTTCTTCATCAGAGTGAGAAGTGTTGATTAATTAATGTATATGAGTCATTAAATATTGAGTCATACACATTAAATATGAAAGATATGTGGAATCAACATAGAAAATTGATTTTTCTAGTTAACAGTTGTATTTACCAGGTACTTATGGGTGTATATTTTATTCCAATTATTTTCTTAATATTCCAAACATTTTTAACTGGTAGTAATTCTTAAAACAGTTTTATGAGGTATTCTTAGAATTTTCCACCATTTTATATATGAGAAAATTTAGACACAGAGACATTAGGGGCAGAGCCGAAATGTGAACACAATCAATGGTCTCCCTCCAGATACATGCTTTGAATTACCTCAGGCTGTTTTCTTTCAATATAGACAGTCATGTAACAAGCAGGGCAGGTGATTTCTTCTATTGTAAAGCATGAAGTGTCTTTTATGCTCTCATTTGGCCCCAATGAGAATGCCTGAGTCAGATGGTAACTCTAACAGTCAAATGTGAATTCTTTGATATATATTGTTTATTGTGTGTAGAAATCACTTCAGTATGTTAAATAAAAATGACACATTATTGCAATTTAAATTGTTAATGCTTTGCCAAATTTATAATAATCAACCTTTAACATGTGTTTATGATAATTTTAAATAAAATTGGAAAATAAGAATATATACGGTAACAATCTCTTCATTTTAAGTCTAAAAGTAAAATGGAAGCTATCAAATAACAGTACCAAGAGAGTGAAAAGAGAGCTCACTGACAGAATAAATTTTCAAAACATATATATATGATATTAATATCCAGAATATTGAAAGAACTGAAATTGAACAACAATAACAACAATAACAAACCTGAGTCAAAAAAGGCCAAAGATTTTGAATAGATATTTCTCCAAAGAAGTTATATAAAAAGCCAATAATTAGCACATGAGAAGATGCTCAATATTAGAAGTCATTAGGGAATGCAAGTCAAACCACAGTGGGACACTGCTTCAGACCCATTAACATAGGTACTATAAATCAAACAACAAAACATAAATGTTCATGAGAATGTGGAGAAATTCAAACTCTTGTGTTTTGCTTGTAGGGATGTAAAATAACATAGGTACCATGGATAACTGGTGGTTCCTCAGAAACTATTAACAGAGAGTTACCACTTGATCAAGCAATCAAGTGCTAATTCTATGTTAAATTTATTGAGTAACAACTCAATAAGTATAGGATACCTGGAGGTATCATGTACTAAAACAAGTTAGTAGCAGGGACTCAAGAAGTTATGTCTACAACAATGTTTATAGCAGCATATCCACAATTACCAAAAGGTGGAAACAACCTAAGTGCCCATCAACAGATGAATGAACAAAATGTGGAATACACATAAAATGAAATATTATTCATCTTAAAAATAAATTAAATTTTGATACATACTATACTATATGCACTGTCATATGACACTTAATGGGTAATAATTTTGTCTTTAGAGATGTTAGAAAAGAAGGCAAGATGGTGACTGGAGAGGAGGTCCCTAAAGCCTCTCCCAGAAAACACAATTGAATGGCCGTCCAGGAGCCAAGAGGACGCTGAGTGACAAAACGGCTGTTGAGAAATCCACAAATCAAAAGTAAACACTTGAAGTTTGGAGAGAAGGGGGTGAGTCAGGGAGAGGGAAGGGAGCAGAGACTGCAACAAGATCAGAGCGGCACAGTTCAGGGAAGGGGAGAAACCACAGGGGAGCTGGACATTGGAGCTGCATGCTAAAGACGGAATTTGGGAGCCAGCCTCTGAAACTTTTGAGTGGTAGAAGGGCTGAGTGAGGACTCTGAACTGCAAAGATGACACCCCAGCTCTAGGCCTCCTGGAGACCTACAAAGGGCTGAAGTTCCCGTTCACAGCCCACTGCAAAGTTGACCCAGGTGTCTCAATCAGGCCGATAACTTTGGATTTATGGAGCGTGTACTTCCTTGTACACCGAAGGGTTCTGAAAGCACTGTGAGCCCATAGACAGCAAGATGCTGAATCAGGTATAGGAAGAAGAACTGATATAATAGCCTTCACCTGAGCCAGCAGAAACAAGCCTGGGAACAGCTTCCCCAGCAAAAGGCAGAAGTCAGAGCCGCCCTTGGAGCGCCTTTTGTTGGCCTCGCCCCAGGATATATGCGCATAGCCTCCAAAAGCAGTAGGAGATGAGAAACAAGAAACAAACAATGCCCTCTCTCCCAAAACTTGACCCTTAGTGCCACCTAGTGTCTGCCCTACAGCAAGGCACCACAAAGCAATAATCTGGGCACTGAACTTAAAGCTCTCAACTCGAAGAGGAAGAACCCAGCGGACAAAATTAATTCCTTAAAAACTAAAACTCCTCAGAAAGAACATGAAATTTACGCAGAAGACAGCTTCTTAGAAATGGAATGGTCTGATTTCAGTGAAAGAGAATTTAACGCAGCCATTTTAAAGGCTGTGAGAGAAATGAAAACCTATTGGTAGAACACCATAGCTGAGATAAATAACATAAAAAAGGATATAAATGACATAAAAAAGGAACTCTGTGAACAAAAAGAACAATTTAACAAAGAAATTCAAAACATAAGACAGATTGGGAGAGAAATAAAAGAAATAAGTAAAACGATAAAAGAAGTGAGAAATGAAGTAACTGCCATAGGAAACAGGACCAACCAGATGGAGGAAAGAATTAGTGATATTGAAGATCAGAACATGGAAACAGGTCAGAAAGAGGAAAAGAGGGAATATAGAACCAAAAGGATTGAAAGAACTCTGCAAGAAATATCCGACTCCATGAGACAAAACAACATCAGGATAATATGAATAGAAGAGGGGTAGAGCAATCTACAGAGAGCATACTCAAACAAAACATAGATGAGAAATTTCCAAACCTATGGAAAGATCCGGAACCCCAAGTTCAAGAAAAAAACAGGTCCCCCGGATACCTGGACCCTAACAGATCTCCTCCAAGACGCATGGTACTAAAGATATCCAAAACTAAAGACAAAGAGACAATTCTCAAGGCAGCCAGAGAAAAAAGAACTATAACCTTTAGAGGAAAAACCATCAGGCTGGCATCAGATTTCTTAGCACAAACTCTACAAACCAGGAGAGAGTGGAATCCAATATTCAAAAATTGAAAAGAGAGAAATTTCCAGCCAAGAATAAATTATCTAGCAAAATTATCTTTCAGATATGAAGGTGGAATAAAGACCTTCTCAGACAAACAGAAACTGAGGGAATTTGACAGCATGAGGCCAGAACTCCAAGAAATATTGAAGGAGGCCCATGGACCTGAAACAAAACATCAGGAAAAATGGAACAAAGTTGGGGCAACAAGAAAGAAACAAAGACAAATAAACAAACAAACAATCAAAAACAAAGAAAGAAATAAGTAATGGCCACAGGAAATCCTCACATATCGATCATCACTCTAAATGTTAATGAACTGAACTAACCAATAAAAAGACACAGAGTAGCAGACTGGATTAAAAAACAGAACACATGCATATGCTGTCTCCAAGAAACACACCTCAGCTGTAAGGACAAACACAGACTCAGAATGAAAGGATGGGATGCAATACTCCAAGCAAATGTTAACCAGAGAGAAGTAGGAGTGGCCATACCGATATCTGATTAAATAAACTTCAAGTTAAAAAAGATAGTAAAAGACAAAGATGGTCATTACATAATGATAAAAGGCACAATGCAACAAGAAGATGAGTTGACACTAATTAATATATATGCTCCCAACAAAGATGGACTAAAATACACAAAGAAATGACTAACAGACTTGAAAGGAGAAACTGATGAATACACAATAATAGTGGGAGACTTAAACACCCCGCTAAGAGCCATGGACAGATCACCCAAACAGAAAATAAATAAGGAAATAACAGCTCTAAATGACACATTACAGCAATTGGACATAATTGACATTTACAGGACACTTCATCCAGCAAAAAAGACTACACCTTCTTTTTTAGTGTGCATGGAACATTTTCAAGAATAGACCACATGCTGGGACACAAGAGTAGCCTCAGCAAATTAAAAAAGATCGAAATCATACCAAGTGCATTGTCAGACCAAAAAGATTTGAAATTGGAAAACAACAGTAAAAGGAAAGCAGTAAAAAACACATATGCATGGAGATTAAACATCAGCTTATTAAGACAGGACTGGATAAAGGAACAAATAAAAGATAAGATTAAAAAGTATACAGAAACTAATGATAATAAAATTACAACATATCAGAATTATTGGGACACAGCGAAAGCGGTAATAAGAAGAAAATTCTTATCATTACAGGCCTGTCTTTAAAAAAAGGAAAAATTACAAGCAAATGTCTTAGCATTCCAACTTAAAGAACTCAAAAAAGAAGAGCAGACAAAACCCAAAGTCACCAGAAGGAAAGAAATAATAAAAATTATAGTAGAGCTAAACCAATTAGAGAACAGAAGGACAATAGAAAAAATCAATATTACGAAGAGCTGGTTCTTTGAGAAAGTCAACAAAATTGACAAACCCCTGGTGAGACTAATCAAAAGACGAAAGGAAAGGACACAAATATCCAAAATTAGAAATGAAAGGGGAGAAATTACCACTGATACCACAGAAATACAAAGGATGATAAGAAAATATTTTGTAGGACTTTATGTCATGATATTTAACTACCTAGAAGAAATGGACAAGTTTCTAGAAACTTATAGCCTACCAAGACTGAACTAAGAAGAACTGGATAATCTAAATAGACCAATCAATAGCAACTAGATTGAAATGACTATCTATAATCTCCCTAAAGGCAAAAGCCCTGGACCAGATGGTTTCACCAACGAGTTCCATCAAGCATTCAAAGAAGAATTAACACCTATCTTCCTCAGACTTGCAAAAAATTGATGAGGAAGCAGTATTTCCTAACTCATTCTACGATCCCAACATTACTCTAATACTAAAGTCTGGCAAAGACATCACAAAAAAGAAAACTATAGACCAATATCTCTCATGAATACAGATGCAAAAATCTTAAACAAAATATTAGCAAAGGGAATTCAACAATGCATCAAAAAGATCATACATCATGATAAAGCGGGATTCATCCTGGGAGCACAAGGATGGTTCAACATATGAAAATCAATCAATGAGATACACCACATAAACAAAAACAAAGATAAAGACAATATGGTCATTTTAATTGATGCAGAAAAAGCTTTCAACAAGGTACGACATCCATATATGATCAAGAAAACTAAATAAAATAGGTATAGAAGGAAAGTATCTCAACATAATAAAGGCCATATATGAGAGACCCTTGGCTAACATCATACTGAATGGGGAAAAGCTGAAACTTATTCCCATATAATCAGGAATAAGACAGGGATGCCCCTTGTCACCACTGTTATTTAATATGGTACTGGAAGTTCTAGGCACAGCAATCAGGCAAGAGAAAAAAAATCAAAGGTATCCAAATAGGGAAAGAAGTGGTGAAATTGTTACTATATGGGGATTACATGATACTTTATATAAAAAATGCCAAAGATTGCACCAGGAAATTATTAGAATCAATTAACGAATATAGTAAAGTTTCCGGAAAAAAAATCAATGTACAAAAATCAACACATTCCTTCATGCAAAAAATGAATCTTCAGAAAAAGAAATGAGGGAGTCAATTCCTTTTGCTATCACAACAAAAAGAATGAAATACCTGGAAATTAACTTAAAAAAGAACATGACAGACTTATACACAGAAAACTATAAAACACTTTTGAAAGAAATTAGAACTGACTTTAAGAGGTGGAAAAATTTCCCCTGTTCATGGATAGGAAGACTTAACATAGTTAAAATGGCCATTCTGCCCAGAGCAATCTACATATTTAATGCAATACCCATCAAAATCCGACAATCATACTTTCGTGAAATAGATAAAAGAATTATTAGATTTATATGGAATGATAAAAGACCTCAAATTGCCAAAGGAATACTACATAAAAAGAATCAGGCTGGTGGCATTACACTTCCTGACTTCTCTTTATATTACAAAGCATCAATAGTCAAAACAGCTTGGTACTGACAGAAGAACAGAAATATAGACCAGTGGAATAGAACTGAAAACCCAGAAATAAACCCACAAATTTATGGACAAGTAATTTTTGATAAAGGGACAAAAATCATACAATAGGGAAAAGACAGCCTCTTTAGTAGGTGGTGCTGGGAAAACTGGAAAAACATATGCAAAAGAAGGAACCTGAGCTGTATAGTCTCTCCATATACAAAAATTAACTCAAAATGGATTAAAGACCTTCATATAAGACCTGCAACAATAAACTCTGTAGAAGAAGACATTGGTACTAAACTTATAGACCTGGGACTCAAGGAAGGCTTCATGAACTTGTCTTCAAAGACAAGGGAAGTAAAAGCAAAAATAAATTAATGGGACTATATCAAACTAAAAAGCTTCTGCACAGCAAAAGAAACCAACAACAAGGCATAGAGACAGCCAACTGAATGGGAGAAAATATTTGCCAATAACGCATCAGATAAGGGTGTAACATCTAAAATATATAAAGAACTAATAAGACTTAGCAACAAAAAAACAAACAACCCAATTGAAAAGTGAGCAGAAGAACTAAACAGACACTTCTCCCATGAAGAAATACAAATGGCCAGCAGACATATGGAAAAATGCTCATCCTCATTAGCTATCAGGGAAATGCAAATCAAAACCACAATGAGATACCACCTCACACCTGTTAGAATGGCAATTATCAACAAGACAAGGAATAACAAGTGCTGGAAAGGATGTGGAGAAAAAGGGACTCTGGTACACTGCTGGTGGTAATGCAAACTGCTACAACCGCTGTGGAAGACAGTGTGGAGGTTTCTCAGAAAGTTGGGAATGGAGCTACCACTTGAACCAGCAATCCCCCTTCTGGGGATGTACACAAAAGACTTGAAAACCTGTGTCCTCAAAGATTTATGTACCCCAATGTGTCGGGAGCCATGGAAAAATGCAGACTTTGCATATAAGGAAGAACGCGGCCTTCCTTATTCAGGTCTCACTTCCTGGACTAGTCAAACGCGCCAAGCCTCAGCCCATGCGCGCCAACTCAAGGCACTGCCCCAATTCTCCCCCACCCACGTGTCATCACCACCCAGTCCAGTACTATAGCCAATCATACAGTGACAAATACCTCGCCACGTAGGCAGTCCTGCCCCCCTTTGTTCCTACTGTATATATGCTGTTGTTACGAAAATAAAATTTTGAGGCTTGATCAGAATCTTGTCTTGCCTCCATTCCTTTGTATCTCCTGTCCCTCTTTTCATCCTCCACAGGTTCCTCCTCACCCTGCGTTGTTTTGCCTCACGGGTTGGGGCATAATTGGCGCCCAACATGGGGCCCGAGGTACGGATTCGCATGGGGGATACCCACTTGTGAAGCCCTGGCCAGGCAACCCTTGAGCTTCCATGAGGTGTGAGATAAGCTCGTCTTGAGTCGCCGCGAGGTGTCGACCCGTGAGTGAAGACTCATTCCTGATCACCGCGGGACTAGCCGCCCTGCGAGTTTGATCTGTTAGAGGTAAGTGGGTAATCACTATGGGACAGGCATTAAGGAATCTCTAAAGATACGAAGAGTTAAGGCTCGCAAAAGATTTACGTGATTTCTTTGTATTTCTCTCTGCTGTTTGCCCATGGTTCCCTCAAGAAGGAACAATAGACAAAAAATATTGGGCAAGAGTTGGGGATTGTTAGAAAGATTATTTTAAAGTTTTTGGCCCCGCTAAGGTCCCTATCTCTACCTTCACCTATTGGAACTTAATTCATGATATACTCAAAGTCCATTCGCATGATTCAGACATCCAGAGACTAATACAAATGGGGGAGAAGGTTCTTAAGGAAAGCTCTCGCCCCCCGCTCTGTCTGCCATGAGGAGGACTCCCGTCCTCCCTCTGTCTGCCATTCCATTACAATAAATATACCCGAAGAACCTGAACCCCTTATTTCTGATTTAAAAGATTCTGAGCCAAATCCTGACCCGCCTAAAACCCATCCCTGAAGTTCTAATATATACCCTTCACTCGCCTCCGTTTCTAAAGAACACCATAAAGACCACTTATCCCCGGAAGACCAAGAAACCTTAGATAAACAGGCCGCTCATTACCATGATGGGGAAGAACCTTGGGGCCTTGCTATACCCCTCTTGCGCGACCCCTCCAATAAGCCATTTAGACCTCCCCCTTATAATCCCCCTCGTAATCCTCCCCAAGATCTACCCGCCTTTTGCGCTCCGATCTTAGAGCCTTATCATAGTTCACCCTTTCATTCAGACCCTATCCGACAAGCTAAAATCTCTCTAACCCAGGAGGTCTCCTCATTAAAAGAAATTCTCCAACAAAAACGTGAACATATCCAACTTATTAAAGAGATTCAAGCCCTTGAGGCTGAACTTACTACCCTGACCCCTGGCCAGACACTTAAAAAACCCCCGAAAAATCCAAAACCCAAAGCGCCGATCCTCGCATTTCTGGTTACCCGTAGCCATAATGTCAGACCCACCTCCTGAGGACCTAGAGGAAGAAGAGGAAGGAGACCCACCTGACTCCCAAGATCAGGACCAAAATTCAACCGAGGAGACTTCGGACATGGAGGATCCTACCCCAAATCAGGACCAAAATAAAGGCCAAAAATACCGCCATTTAAATCTTAAATATTTAAAAGACTTAAAGGCAGCTGTAAACAGTTACGGCCCCACTGCTCCCTATACTCTAGCCATACTTGAGAGCTTAAGTGATCGGTGGCTGACCCCCAATGATTGGCTCTCCTTAGCTCGAGCCACTCTGTCCAGAGGTGAATATGTTCTTTGGCACACTGATTTTGTAGAGAACTGCCGAGAAACCACCCAGCGCAATAGTCAAAGTAAAAGTAAAACCTCCCGCTCATGGACGAGAGATAAATTACTCGGACAGAGCCCCTATGATACCAATGAAGCACAAGCTGCCTTTCCCCCTGGTTTACTAGCACAAATACAAAATGCCGGCCTTAAGGCTTCCCCCCAAGGGCTCGGCCACCACCTCCTTAGCCAAGATCTGCCAGGGCCCCGATGAGCCTTACAGTGACTTCGTTAGCCGCCTAACTAATACCGCTGAGCAATTAGTCGGAGAAGAGGAAACTGAAAGTGCCTTTATTAAACACCTTGCATATGAAAATGCTAACCCATCCTGCTAAGAGATTATAAGGCCTCACCGTAACGGTAGCCTCTCTGACTATATTAAACTCTGCTCAGGCATAGGAGCCTCCCATGCCATTGGGCTGGCTATAGGGGCTGCTCTTAAGGATTTCACTAAAGATAAACAACAAAATCTTGCTTTAACTGCAAACAGCCTGGACATTTTATCCGTGACTGCCCGATAAGCAAACAGCCACAAGGACCCCCTACCACGGTGTGTCCTCGGTGCAAGAGAGGCAAACATTGGGCCGCTAATTGCTATTCCAAAACTGATGTCAATGGACAGCCTCTCCCCCTAAAGCAGGGAAACTCCCAGTGGGGCCAGCCCCTGGTCCCGCCCTCGGAATGGAACCTAGGGGCAATCGGGTTTGTTTCTCAGACTCAAGCACCAATTTATATATCAGATGGCGGCGGGCCGACAAATAAAATTCGAGAAACCATAGTTCAGAAAAAAATTGAAGAAGTTATTAGACATATGTATCCTCCCCTCCAATACCATTCTCTAGCACTTCCTAAACCTCGAGAGGTAGATCTCGACACCCAGACTAGTAACATCTTAGAAGCCACCCTTATAGCCCTAAATGCTTCCAACCCCCAGCTTGCTGAACAATGTTGGCTATGCCTGACTATCGTAACCCCTATGCCCACAGCTATCCCAGCTCCCAACTCTTCCATCACACAAGACACCAACTGCAGCCTCAGCATAACCTTTAGAGTTCAACCAGTAGGGTTTAACTTTTCTACCTGTTATCAGGCCACATTTCAGAAAAATAGTTATGACATAAACGTAGGCTTTATCACCTTTTCTAACTGCTCCACCATCACTAACTACACCGGACCCCTCTGTCCTGCCCCCAGACAAGTTTTCCTCTGTGGCAATAACATGGCCTATACAGCCCTGCCAATTAATTGGACTGGGCTTTGCATACAAGTTAGTATTCTCCCAGATGTCTCCATTATACCAGGAGATGAGCCTGTTCCCCTTCCCAGCCTTGATTATATAGCTGGACGACACAAATGAGCCATTCAATTCATTCCCCTACTTGTTGGCTTGGGCGTCACCGGAGCCATGGCCATGGGGTCCAACGGTTTAGGCGTAGCAGTCCATTCCCACACCAAACTATCTCTTCAATTAATAGATGATGTTCAAGCTCTTTCCGGAACTATTAACGATCTTCAAGATCAAATTGACTCCCTAGCGGAGGTAGTCTTACAAAACTGCAGAGGTTTAGACCTTCTCATAGCAGAACAGGGAGGAATCTGTTTAGCCTTACAGGAACGCTGTTGCTTCTATGCCAACAAGTCCGGAATAGTCTGAGACAAGATAAAAAGACTACAAGAAGACCTGGTGAAGAGAAGAAGAGAGCTATTCGAGAATCTTCTCTGGAGCAGACTCAATGGGTTCCTCCCCTACCTCCTTCCCTTCCTAGGCCCCTTCGTTGGCCTTGTCCTAATCCTATCCTTCGGGCCCTGGGCTTTTAGAAAACTTAAAGACCTTATTAAACAACAAGTAGATTCCCTAATAGCCTGACCCATTCAGGTTCACTATCACCGGCTTGCTGCCACTGACTGTAGCACAGAAGGCTACTCCAGCTTCCTCCCCAAGGGGATGGTGTGATAAACAGAGGCACGCCTACCCCCTCCTCAAAGAGGGAAGAGGGGTATGGGCACCGAGTTGAGTGCGGAGCAAAGCTTTGTAAGGGAAGGTGACAAAAATTCCTACATCTGGACATCCCTGTGTGTATATCTGGCTTGCATAGAGGTTGGTATCTACCAATATCTACAAAAATCGGCTCTGCCTCTCCTCCCCAAAAGATACCAAGAGCCATTACTAGTGGGCCTAAGTAGCCCACGGGAGGAGCCAGGTCACTACTCCCTCACTCGGTTAAAGCCCACCTACCTTAAAAGACAAAAAGGAAGGAGATGTCGGGAGCCATGGAAAAATGCAGTTCTTGCATACAAGGAAGAACGCGGCCTTCCTTATTCAGGTCTCACTTCCTGGACTAGTCAAACGCGCCAAGCCTCAGCCCATGCACGCCAACTCAAGGCACTGCCCCAATTCTCCCCCACCCACATGTCGTCACCACCCAGTCCAGTACTATAGCCAATCATACAGTGACAAATACCTCACCACGTAGGCAGTCCTGCCCCCCTTTGTTCCTACTGTATATATGCTGTTGTTATGAAAATAAATTTTTGAGGCTTGATCAGAATTCTGTCTTGCCTCCATTTCTTCTCCTGTCCTTTTTTTCATCCTCCACAGGTTCCTCCTCGCCCTGCGTTGTTTTGCCCCACGGGTCGCGGCACCAATGTTCATTGCAATGCTGTTCACAGTGGCCAAAATATGGAAACAACCAAAGTACCCTGCGACAGATGACTGGATAAAGAAGCTGTGGTATATAAACACAATGGAATACAATTCATCTATAAGAAAAGATGAAATATTTCCATTTGCAACAAAATTGATAGACCTGGAAATGATCATGCTTAGTGAAATAAGCCAGACAGAAAAAACAAAGAACTGTATGACTTCACTCACATGTGGAATACAAAACTGAAAACAAAGAAAAAAGAAATAAAGAAACAAATAACCCATGGACACAATCAATAGTTTAATGTTTATTTGGGGACGAGTGGTTCAGGGAGGGGAGAAAAGGGAGGGGTTGGGATAGCAGAGGGGGAAGCTAAATATAAGGTGATGGAAAGAGAAGTCATGTTAGGTGGTGATCTTATTATTATTATTTTTTAATTGATTTTTATTGTTAGACTTATTGGGGTGACATCTGTTAGCAAGGATTACATAGGTTTCAGGAACACAATTCTACAGTGCATTGTCAACTTGATGTATAATTAAGTTCACCACCTAATGTGACTTCTCTTTCCGTCACCTTATATTTAGCTTCCTACCGCCTCTCCCAATGTTGAGTCTTCCTATCCATGAACGCAGATATTTTTCCACCTCTTAAAGTCTGTTTCAATTTCTTTTAAAAGTGTCTTATACTTTTCTGCGTATAAGTCTGTCACATTCTTTGTTAAGTTAATTCCCAGGTATTTCATTTTTTTGTTGTGATAGCAAAAGGAATTGAGTCCCTCATTTATTTTTCTGAGGATTCATTGTTTGTATAAAGGAATGCTGTTGATTTTTGTACATTGATTTTGTACCCTGCGATTTTACTATATTTGTTAATTGTTTCTAATAGTTTCCTGGTGGAATCTTTGGAATTTTTTAAATAAAGGATCATGTCATCCTCAAATATTGACAATTAGACCTCTTCTTTCCCAATTTGGATACATTTGATTGCTTTCTCTTGCTTGATTGCTGTGGCTAGAACTTCCAGTACTACATTAAATAGCAGTGGTGACAGGGGGCAACTCTGTCTTGTTCCTGATTTTAGGGGAATAGGTTTCAGCTTTTCCCCATTCAGTATGATATTAGCCGAGGGTCTCTCATATATGGCCTTTATTATGTTGAGATACTTTCCTTCTATACCTATTTTATTTAGTGTTTTGATGATAAATGGATGTTGTACCTTGTAGAAAGCTTTTTCTGCATCAATTGAAATGACCATATTGTTTTTATCTTTGAATTTGTTTATGTGGTATATCACATTGATTTTTGTATGTTGAACCATCCTTGTGCTCCTTGGATGAATCCCATTTGATCCTGATGTATGATCTTTTTGATACATTGTTGCATTCTGTTTGCTAATACGTTTCTCAGGATTTTTGCATCTGTGTTCATGAGAGATATTGGTCTATAGCTTTCATTTTTTGTGTTGTCTTTGCCAAGCTTTGGTATTGGAGTAATGTTGGCCTCATAGAATGAGTTAGGAAGTATTGCTTCCTCTTCAATTTTTTGGAAGAGTCTTAGGAGGATAGGCATTAATTCTTTTTTGAATGCTTGGTAGAACTCAGTGGTGAAACCATCTGGTCCAGGGCTTTTGCCTTTAGGGAGATTATGGATAGCCATTTCAATCTCGTTGCTATTGATTGGTCTATTTAGATTATCCAGTTCTTCTCGGTTCAGTCTTGTAGGCTATAAGTTTCTAGAAACTTGTCCATTTCTTCTAGGTTGTTAAATTTCGTGGCATAAAGTCCTTCATAATATGTTCTTATCATCGTTTGTATTTCTGTGGTATCAGTGGTAATTTCTCCCCTTTCATTTCTAATTTTGGATATCTGTGTTCTTTCCTTTCATCTTTTGATTAGTCTCTCCAGGGGTTTGTCAATTTTGTTGACTTTCTCAAAGAACCAGCTCTTCGTAATATAAATTTTTTCTATTGTTTTTCTGTTCTCTAATTGGTTTACCTTTGCTTTAATTTTTATTATTTCTTTCCTTGTGCTGACTTTGGGTTTTGCCTGCTCTTCTTTTTCTAGTTCTTTAAGCTGGGATGCTAAGATGTTTGCTGGTGATTTTTCTTGTTTCTTCAGATAGGCCTGTAATGATATAAATTTCTCTCTTATTACCGCTTTCGCTGTGTCCCAATAATTCTGATACGTTGTATTTTCATTGTCATTGGTTTCTATATATTTTTTAATTTAATCTTTTATTTGTTCTTTTATCCAGTCCTTTTAAAATAAGCTGTTGTTTATGTGTTTTTTTCTGCTTTCCTTTTACAGTTGATCTCCAATTTTAAAGCTTTGTGGTCTGAGAATACACTTGGTATGATTTCGATCTTCTTGAATTTGCTGAGGTTACTTTTGTGTCGCAGCATATGGTCTATTCTTGAGAATGTTCCATGTGCACTAGAAAAGAAGGTGTAGTCTCTTTTTGCTGGATGAAGTGTCCTATAAATGTCAATTGTGTCCAATTGCTGTAATGTGTCATTTAGAGCTGTTATTTCCTTATTTATTTTCTGTTTGGATGATCTGTCCATGGCTGTAAGCGGGGTGTTTAAGTCTCCCACTATGATTGTGTATTCATCAGTTTCTCCTTTCAGGTCTGTTAGTACTTTCTTTTTGTATTTTGGTGCATCCTTGTTGGTAGCATATATGTTGATTAGTGTCAACTCTTCTTGTTGTTGCATTGTGCCTTTTATCATTATGTAATGACCATCTTTGTCTTTTACTGTCTTCTTTAACTTGAAGTTTATTTCATCAGATACCAGTATGACAACTCCTGCTTTTCTCTGGTTACCATTTGCTTCAAGTATTGTATCCCATCCTTTCACTCTGAGTCTGTGTTTGTCCTTACAGCTGAGGTGTGTTTCTTGGAGACAGCATATGCATGTGTTCTGTTTTTTAATCCAGTCTGCTACTCTGTGTCTTTTTATTGGTGATTTCAGTCCATTGACATTTAGAGTGATGATCGATATGTGAGGATTTCCTGTGGCCATTACTTATTTCTTTCTTTATTTTTGTTTGTGTGTTTGTTTGTTTATTTTTGTTTCTTTCTTGTTGCCCCAACTTTGTTCCATTTTCCTGATGTTTTGTTTCAGGCTGAAGAGCCTCCTTCAGTATTTCATGGAGTGCTGGCCTCATGCTGTCAAATTCCCTCAGCTTCTGTGTGTCTGAGAAGGTCTTTATTCCACCTTCATATCTGAAAGATAATTTTGCTGAATACTTTATTGTTGGCTTGAAATTTCTCTCTTTTAAATTCTTGAATATTGGATTCCACTTTCTCCTGCTTTGTAGAGTTTGTGCTGAGCAATCTGACGCCAGTCTGATGGGTTTTCCTCTAAAGGTTATAGTTCTTTTTTCACTGGCTGCCTTGAGAATTGTCTCTTTGTGTTTAGTTTTGGACATCTTTAGTACCATGTGTCTTGTAGAAAATCTGTTGGAGTCTAGGTATCTGGGGGACCTGTTTTCTTCCTGAACTTGGGGTTCCAGATCTTTCCATAGGTTTGGAAAGTTCTCTTCTGCGATTTCTTTGAGTATGCTTTCTGTAGATTGCTCTGCCCCCTCTTCTATTCCTATTATCCTGATGTTGTTTTGTCTCATGGAGTCGGATATTTCTTGCAGAGTTCTTTCAATCCTCTTGGTTCTATATTCCCTCTTTTTTTTATTTCTGAGCTGTTTCTATGTTCTGATCTTCAATATCACTAATTCTTTCCTCCATCTGGTTGGTCCTGTTTCCAATGGCAGTTATTTTATTTCTCACTTCTTTTATTGTATTATTTATTTCTCGTTTTTCCGTCTCAATCTTGCTTATGTTTTGAATTTCTTTGCTAAATTGTTCTTTTTGTTCACAGAGTTCCTTTTTTGTCGTTTATATCTTGTTTTATATTATTTATCTCAGCTATGGTGTTCTGCCAATAGGTTTTCATTTCTCTCACAGCCTTTAGAATGGCTGCTTTAAATTCTCCGTCACTTAAATCCGACCCTTCCTGTTGTAACAAACTGTCTTCTGGGTAAATTTCATGTTCTTTCTAAGAAGATTTAGTTTTTAAGGAATTCATCCTGTCCCCTGGGTTCTTCCTCTTTGACATGAGGGCTTTATGTTCAGTGCCCAGATTATTGATTTTGTGGTGTCTTGCTGTATGGCAGACACTAGGTGGCACTGGCGGTTAAGTTTGGGGGGAGAGGGTTGTATTTGTTTCTTGTTTATGATCTCCTAATGCGTTTGGAGGCTATGCACATATATCCTGGGGAGAGGCCAACAAAATGCGCTTCAAGGGCGGCAGTGCCTTCTGCCCTTTGCTGGGGAAGCTGTTTCGAGGCTTGTTTTCTGCTGACTCGGGTGAATGCTATCAAATCAGTCTTTCTTCCTAGCCCTGATTCAGCATCTGGAATTCTATGGGCTCACACTGCTTTCCGAACCCTGGGGTGCACGAGGAAGTGCACGATCCATCAGTACAAAGCTGTGAGCCTGGCCTGAGACAACAGGGTCGCCTTTGCAGGGGGCTGGGAACAGGAACTGCAGCCCTGTGTAGGTCTCCAGGAGCTTAGAGCTGGAGTGGCATCTTTGTAGTTCAGAGTCCTTGCTCAGCCTTTGTACCAGTCTAAAGTTCCAGAGGCTGGCTCCCAAACTCCATCCCCAGCTCCCTGATCTCTCCCCACCCTCAAACTACGCTGCTCCAAATAGTCAGCTGAGATCGTGTCCTGTGTTGTGGTCTGTCTCTGCTCCCTTCCCTCTCCCCGACTCACCCCCTTCTTGTCAACCTTCATGTGTTTACTTGCGATTTGTGGATTTCTCAACTGCCGTTTTGTCACTTAGGGTCCTTTTTCTTGGCTCCTGGACTGCCGTTCAATTGTTTTTTCTCGGAGAGGTTTTAGGGACCTCCTCTTCAGTTGCCATCTTGCCTTCTTCTCTCAGTGATCTTGTTATACATCAGGTTGACAATGCACTGTAGAATTGTATGCCTGAAACCTATGTAATCCTTGCTAACAGATGTCACCCCAATAAGTCTAACAATAAAAATGAATAAAAAAAAGAAATGTTAGATATTTTCTCCTGATTTACATATGCTGTTGGCATAAAAACTTTAAGTAATTAGGCATACGTTGCTTTAAAAGGAATTAAAGGAAATAGTTTTGGTTATTTTGAGGCTATTTTATAATTTCCTCTATTAGCTTATTAGTTTTTTGAAAGGAGTAGCTTCCTTAACAATATGTGTAGTTCTATTCTTGATCTGTTGTTTTTTAATTAATGATTGTGGACAGAATCAGTGAGGTTTATTCTTATTTTGGCTTAACTGATCTGAAATGTAAGTATTAGCTGCAATTTCACCAGTATGGCACTGAAACAAGAACAATAGAAAAGGAACTTAAAGCTATAATGATGGAGGAGGAAGAATTGTAAAGATGTGTCCTGTAAGTTAAATTTCAGAAAAAGTTTCACACCATTTTATCAGCCTGTATAGAGTAGGCAGAATTTTCAATAGATATTAGAGTGCAACATATAAATTATGTATTATAATATTTCATAATATTTTGTTAGGTCCTCCAATAGAGACCCTAATGAAGTCCTTAGCTGCTGTTTAGAGACATTGTGTATCAGAAATTGTAGCAACTAGTCAGCCTGCTTTAATTTATGGACTCTAAATTTTTATGCATTTCTCGCCAAGGATCAGTCACTATGAGTTCCTAATAGACAGGTAAAAAAAAGTTAATATTATTTTTCTCCTTCCTCCTTCTCTTCCTTTGCTCTGTCTCCTGTTCTCTGTTCCATGTTCCCTCTCCTTTCTTTTCTCTCCACTTGTCCCTTGCTATTCACACCTCTCTCCTTTTTTCTCTCTCTCTTCTCTCTCTCTTACCATATTTCTCTTTCTTTCCATTGTTCTTGAACAACTATTTGTATTTTTAGGGTCAAACATGCAATTAGAATAAAAATGTTTGCATGATTAATCTGTGTAAGTGATAAAAAATTTTGGGGGACTAATTATTATGAAGAAGTAAGAGGCAATTCAAACACTAAGAATTCAGAGCAATATCTTCTCTAATAAGAATAATTTTATTCAAAGAAGATATTTTCAGTTGAAACTTCAGTCTTTACTTTTAAAGTTTCTGAGATTTGAAATTTTTAAAATTTTTATTATGTCACTGTCTGAAGTGAGGGATATAGCAGAAGTATGTTCAGTGGAAACATTCATGTAGATACCTAACTTAAATGTAGAAGGGAAATGTTAGAGAAAAAAAGGAATTGTGTTTCATTTTATTGATAATATTTTCCTCTGGCAGCATGCATTAGAAAAGTAAAACAGAAAATACATGTAGCAGAAAATTTATTTGAGTGTATGGACAAGAGCCATACCTTGTAAAGTGTTCAGTACTTTCACCTAAAATTATAAATTTAAATTTTCTAAAATTGGGAGACATTTTGTGTACTAGCTAAATACTGTAACTAACAAGGTACACTTAAAATTAAATATTATAAACCTAGACCGATTAATTCACTTTTCAAATTCTTTAGATAAAATTTCAATTTTTTTGAAATTATAATTCCAAATATTGAGGTCAAATAATTCAATATGGATTGATTTTCCAAATAAGAGAATTTCCAAATAAGGTAGTAAGTCACTATTTTCAAGTAAACTTATCAAGTAAGAAGTACAGTAACAGAATCATAAAAAAAAACCTAGAAACATAATTGTGATTCTTTAAATCTATTCTAAGCATATATATTTTTTGGCCTCATTACTGTTATATTATAAAACTTTCAATAAAAGCAAACAAATTCTGCGTTTCTTTTTTAAAATATTTACTTACGTTACTTAATGTGGTGCATATTTATTATCAAATATGTAAAGTTACATTAAATAACAACCACGCATGACAACCTAATTCAAAATTGGTCAAATATCCTAAATAGACATTTCAACAAAGATGTGCAAATGGTGAGTAAGCACATAAAAAGACATTCACTATAATTAGTGCCACGCAATGTCTATTCCTAGTAATTAAAAAGAAATAGCAAGTATTAGTCAGCATGTAAAGAAATATGAACACTGGCATTTTGCTGATGAGAATGTAAAATGGTGCAGCCTTTGTAGAAAACAGTTTAACAATTCATAGATAGTGGTGAAGATTACATGTATTTAATACCACTGAATTGTACACTAAAAATGGTGAAATTTGAAACTTGTATGTTGTGTGTATTTTACCAAACTTAAGAACTTTTAAAAAATCATGTAATAAAGCAAACTACAAGAAGAGATGGGGAAATTGTTTTAAATCCAACTTTGTAAAAGGAACCCATGTTCACATTTGTTAATAATACTAATATCTTATTCTGTGGTTTTAACTATTCATTGTGAGATATTTCAGAAATTATTTCTCTAAAAGGTATAGATAAGATTATTAGCAAAACTTATGAGAAAAGATATGTGGGCCTAAGCAGGACTGCTTGCTTTGAGGCTGCAAAGTTAACCAGCCAGAGTGGTATTCAGACTTGCACCTGTGACTTTTTATAAAATGACCTACGCAGGCCAACTTAGACATAAAAACAATCACTAGTTTATCTCTTCTTCTTATCTTATAGTTGAATAATATTCCATTGTGTATATGTACCACAGCTTCTTTATCTTGTCATCTATCAAAGAGCTGTATTTTGTTTCCATGACTTCGTTCATACATGGAATATAAAACTGAAAGCAAAACATCCCCAGAAACCATTGACACAGACAACAGGTTAGTGGTTACCTGAGGAAAAGCAGAGAGCGGTGGGAGAAGAGGGAAAAAAGAGCAAATATATGGTGATGGAAACAGAACAGACTCTGGGGTGAGAACACATGATGCAATGCACTGTAGAATTCTTCACCTGGAACCTCTGTAATTTTTTCTAAACAATGTCATCCCAATAAAGTTAACAATAGAATATGATCACTAAAAGCAATTAGAAATTATTAGAAGGCAATGTCACATTATTAAATGTATCTGTGATAAGCCTCATTATAATGGGTTTATGTTATTTACCTTAGTTTTTTCTAATCCTATGTTTTATTGTTAACGTTATTCAACTAAATATTTCTGGATATAATATTATAAAAATTATTGGTGATAATTGTTTGTATAGATCACTAGGGCACGTTTCTATAAACAACATCTAATACCATCAAGTTGAAAAGCCTGCTGTAAATTAGGTAAATTTGGATAGTCTAGGGGCACCTTGTTTCAGTTTGACCTCCATTATTACCTTCCTTGTAACTGTAGGCTAAAACACCATTATTAAAGCACCAATAGCTGTTGACTATTTTGCATATTTTCTAATAAGACAAAGTTAATCTGAAGAGTTGGAACAGTCAATTGAATGTCCAAAATGTAGTTATTATTTATCTTCCTTTTCCCTTCTTAATTTTAGTACACATTATTTATTTCATAATTATCAATAAGGAATGTCAGATTTTCTACAGTTCCTGCACCATTTATTAGTGGTGTGATGATTTCCTTAATCTTCATTGACCTCCATTTTCTCATCTGTAAAAGAAACATAATAACAGGGCCTACTTTTTACGTTTCCTAAGTGAGTTCAGTGACTTGATATGGACAACAACTACTTAAATCAATGTGTGCAGATAAGTGCTTTATAAAATTAAACTACATTTAGCATTGTTTTTTGTTGTGGTGATATACTGCTATGTATTCAAACCTAGAATGATTATTATGAAAGCTACTAGTATGATATACTTCCTTGTCTTAAAGAATTTATTTACCATATCTGGTCATGTATAATGTGCTGCTGTATATCATGCTTACCCATGTTTTTGGCAAAAATTTTCAGGAAAATATCTTTTCATTTTCCTGTTTTGATATGAAAATCTTTTTTTATTGTTAGACTAATTGGGGTAACATGGTTAGCAAGAGTTGCATAGGATCCAGTATACAATTGAACAGTGCATCATCTATTTTTTGTATATGTTCACCACCTAGTATGAGTTCTCTTTCTATCACCATACATTTGGCTCCTCCTCCCTCTTTCTCCTGCCCCTTTCCCCTTCCCACCCACTCATTTGCTCCCAAATAACCATTAAACTATTGATTTTGTCCATGCATTTTATTATTCTTTTGTTTCTTTTGTTTTTTTTTGTTTTTTTTTTTTTTTTTTTTTTTTTTTTTTTTTTTTTTTTTTTTTTTTTTTTTTTTTTTTTTTTTTTTTTTTTTTTTTTTTTTTTTTTTTTTT